>VUQH01088191.1:0-63368 GCA_015106775.1 Etroplus canarensis
TTGCCAATATATTTATTGTCTTTTTCAAAATTATTTCACAAACACATAACATATACACATACGTACATACATATACCCACTACACACACAGACTGCATACCCTTGCAGTCATAAAAAATAAATAAAAATAATTAAAAAAAAAAAAGGAGGGGGGCGGAACCCAGCGCCTCCTTGATGTGAAGCAACAGTGCCAACCACTGTACCGCCAGCTTCAGCTTTAGAGAAAACAAAAATCTATTAGGCAAGTCCACTGTGTTACAGGTGATTCTAAAACATCAATTATTGTTTACCTGGTTGAGAACCACCCAGTTGGGGTCAATCTGAGAATCCCCCTCTGGGTCTAGCACTACAGTCTGATAGGCTCTGAAGTCTGTCAGAGTGACCTCAGCATTCTCTGGGCAGTGATCGATTACATCAATGACGCTGTCTTTGTCAAAGTCACCTTCACATGCATCTCCAACATTGTCGTCTGAAATGCAAACGCACTGCTTAGAATACAGAAATAGACACTGAGCACAGTCCTGCATATCTAGAGACAAACGGGAAATGATACTAACTATCAGAGTCCTTTTGGTCTGGATTGGCAACTAGTCTGCAGTTGTCCTGATTGTCCAGTATGCCATCATTATCATCGTCATCATCACATTCATCTCCCTATCAAAAAAAAGGAAAAGATTGTTGACTAGTGTAAACATGGCATCATCTACAGTTATTCACATAAGTTTTGGGACAATGACACCTTTTTGTAATTTTGCCTCTGTACACCACCACAGTGGATTTTAAATTACATGATCAAAATATGATTTTCAGAAGATCAAAACTAATGGGTTAATTGACTGACAGGCAGTTTCATGGTCAAGTGAGGCCTGTTCCTTCATTAGTCCATGGCAAACTAAGCAGATAAATGATCTGTAGGTGATTCCAAGTGTTCAACTTGTATTTGATGATGTTGATGCATGGGAAGGAGGCTATCAGAGTGATAGAAAAAACTTTAGTAGTGACCAAAACAACATTCTGGTACAATCTTAAATAGAAGGAATGCACTCACCATCTCAGTAACAATAAGGCCTGAAAGACCACAGAAGACAACTAAAGTGGATGACTGCAGAATTCTTTCCTTGATTAAGAAAAACCCTTTACAACATCTAGCCAAGTCAAGAACACTTGACGATACACACACGTATATATATCATTGGCCTACAATCAAAAAGTGCCTTCATGAATGTAAATACAGAGGATTTACAACAAGGTACAAACCACTGGTTTCACTCAAGGAGAAGACCAGAGCCTGCCCAGTTCTGAAAAAAATCTTTGAACAGATGAAACCATGATTATGGGAAGGAAAAAGTATGGAGAAGGAAAGGAACAGCTCATTATCCTACTGCATACCACATCATCTGTCAAACATGGTGGAGACAGTGTTAACAGCATTGCCATTTATGGCTGCCAGTGGAAGCAGGTCACTAGTGTTCCTAGACAATCTGAACACTGATAAAAGTAGCAAGGTGAGTTCTAAAGTGTGCAGGGCTAGACTCTCTGCCCAGATTCAGCCAAATTCTACAGAACTGACCAAAGAACAAATGGATAATGAGAAGAGTTTCTCAAGGCAAATAAATGGGATATTCTTCAATGGCCAAGTCAGTCACCTGATCTCAACCCAGTAGAGCATGCTTTATATATACTGAATACAAATCTATGTGTCTATAATTCCAAAACAGTTAATGCAATTTAATGCAGTTCTTTTGTTAAACTCCTTGAATTAAAGCTGAAAGTCTGCACTTCAATCAAAATTTGATTGTTTGATTTAAAATCCACTGTCATGGTTTACAGAGGCAAAATTGCAAAAATTGTCCAAAACTTATAAGCCTAACTATATATGTCAGCATATATAGAGGGAGTCAATGATGCATTTAAGGAATTATGTTAAAGGAAAAATTAAAAACCATTCCATCCTTGTCAGTGTCCAGCTGAGAGGAGTTGATGACTGTGGGACAGTTGTCCTTTGTGTTTTGGTGGCCGTCACCATCACTGACAAAGAAGACGTAGGGAGAATCAAAACACTTTGAAATACTTGACATACTTGACACACATTTGTTGACATTCATTAAGAAAAACCCACAGATCATGATGTGAACTTTACCTGTCTATGTTGTCATCACAGGTATCTCCTACAAGGTCATCATCTGAGTCAGACTGGAGGTAGACAAAAGAAATATTGCTGGTCATTGGCACTGCAGCAGTGTAATCTGTTTTATGCCATTATTTAGTTTGTTACCTGGTTTGGATTGACCACATCAGGACAGCTGTCACAAGCATCTCCCACCCCATCACTGTCTCTATCTTTCTGGTCTGGGTTGGGAACTCGCTGGCAGTTGTCAAGAATATTTTTTAAGCCTGAGAAGATAGAGTCATTGGATATGTGTGTCATGTGTAAAAGTGTTGACAGTAACATTTTAAAAAAGCATGACAGAATGCAGCCTGCAGCACAGTCAAATGCATCAACAGATGGCAGTGTTTGTTTAAGACAAAGGTGAAATAGTTTCCAGTGGCCTTCAATTACTGGCAGAGGCTTACCGTGGAAAAATGCTTTTAGTGAAGAGACAGACATGACCAAGCGCTTAGCAATCCAGCTTTGGAGTTAAATACATAACCAAATGATCAAGACACTGGAGTTATACCAAGCTGAGCAAAAAGCCACCACCAAACAGAGTCTAAACATGCAACATGCGTAAGTATATACATGTGGGTACACACAGTTAATCACTGTGTTTCCACTGGAGCAAATAAAAGGTCGTCTAAAAGGCCAATCAAATGAGGTAAGTGAGAAAGGATTTTTAAAACCACATTTAGGATTCCACTTGGAACATTTTAACTTTTAACACTGTTTACTACTGGGGGTTTGTTTTTGTAAATTAAACTAAAACTGTTTTTCCATAAAGCCAGTAATCTAACTGGTAGAGGATGTGGATTAAAAACAGACACAAGAAAAAGACCAAGAGGATGTTTGGCAAAAGTCCAGTTAATGTGACAAAAATGTCCCTGTCTATATGCTCCAAACAGGACTGTCACAGCTGAATTACTGTCTGGGCAGTCTGGTCCAGACAGGTTGTAGTTTGGATGACTCTTAGAAACTACAACAAACTTTCATTACATGTTATTATCTGTTTGGTTTCACACTGTGTCCCCAGATTAGTGGTAGTTAATTCATGCAATAAAATCAGTAATAGTCCACCTACTACACCTCTCATTTTGATAAATATGCAACATACAGTATTTCAACCATTGTGGCATGTGTAAAAATGATTTTACTTACACCTGCTGATATAAAGTAAAACAAAATTAAGTGACTGAAACAATAATTGTGAGCTAAACTAAACATTAACAGACACACACATACCATCTCCATCCATGTCATCGTCACATTCATCTCCCAGACCGTCGTGGTCTGTATCCCTCTGTGAGGGATTTTCGATTGTTCTGCAGTTGTCACAGGCATCACCGTGAAGATCCTTATCGCTGTTCCTCTGGTCCACATTACGAACCAGCCAGCAGTTATCCTGGAAATGTTTTTTTTTTTCCAGTGTCAGAGCTCAGAGGTAAATCTGTTTAAGTCAAATGTCATTGCATGCTGGACATTTGGAACCTGAAGTCACCCACATCTTGGTTAAGAATGCCATCACTGTCTGCATCTTCATCACAGGCGTCACCTTTCCCGTCCCTGTCTGCATCCTCTTGGCCAGAGTTTGGCACAAACACGCAGTTATCCTGGAAACAAAACAGGAAACACAAAGAGTGTACATTTTAATACTAGCACAAATTAAACATAAGCAATGGTAGGATATGTAGAAATGAGTACCTTCTTACACTTGTCGTCTCTGCACCAGAGCACATCATCAGGATATCCATCGATATCTGTGTCCTTTCCACACACAAAGCCATTACCAGCCCAACCAACTCCACACTGCCATTCACACAAAAACAGGGGGAAAAAACAGTCTTGACAGTTAAATTACACCATTTAATTTAGAAGGGCACAATAATAAACTTATTCATCTTCATGTTTATGTTTCTGTTGCAAAGCCTTACCACACAGCTAGTACTGCCATCTCTTTCCATCACACATTCGGCATTGATGTCACAGGGGTTTGATTGACCATTTGGGCAAAGTCTGGTACCACGGCAGCCGCTTGTCTGGTTACCTGTGAAGCCGGTTTTACACTCTCCACAGCGGAAGGAACCCTGTGGACAGTACAGAGTAAGAAACCTATACAAAAATGACATTAAAAAACATTACCATGCAGCTCCAGTGGTCTTACTTGAGTGTTGTAGCAGTGTGAGTTAGCAGTGCAACCTCCATTCTCAGGTGGGCCGAGACACTCATCTATGTCTTCACACACCTGGGAAAAGATGTACATTAAGTGCACAAATAAAAGGTTTTGTAAGCAGATGCGGATTTACTGTTATGTAATGCATTATTTGCTGCACCTGTTTGTTTCTCTTAGCATATGACACTCCCACTCCGTTTAATTCTGGCCCGGTGTATCCCAAGGGACATTTCTCACAGCGAAAACCAGGAACAGTGTTCACACACCGAACACCAGGAAAGCATGGATTAAACTGGCACTAAAACACAGATACAAATAAGTTGGCCAAATGCTAGCTAGTGTTACTTTCACTCAAAAGAACAAAAATATAATCCATACCTCATCTACATCATCACAATGCACTCCATCTCCTGTAAATCCATCAGGACAAGGGGCACACTGGAAACGCCCTGACTCAGAACGGATGCACATGTTCTGTCTGAAACAGGTCCCAGGCGGGCACTCAATTCGATCAGAAATTGGCACTGGTTTTCTCGTGGTTGGATTGCCCTCAAGTCCTGCAGGTACACATAGACAAAGATAAAGGTTAAAAGATCCCTTTAGTGTCTAAATACTGTAAATGAGTACATTGTTTCTGTATTGCTTACCACAGGCAAGACACTCTGCGATGGTATTTCTCAGAAAATTTGTCTCCTTAATCTTAAACGCAAAGACACAGAGTTTAAATCTGTTAATAAACTGTGCAGTTCAGGTATTTGTGACAACACTTTACAGCTTATCAAAATAGGTAAATCAGACTTTTTAATATTCAGTAACTTGTAAACATGTGAATGAGGTTTGATAAGCTTTGAAATGTGTTTTTGCTAAGATAAGCTCTGTTTCCTTACACAAGGGATTCTCTCAGTGTATCTGATAATGCTTAAATTGTCTGATCCTGCCTCAGGCTCTCAGTTTGATGTCTTATCTCCTAATACATCACCTGCTTTAAATGATAATCTAAAATCATGCACTTCTATCTGCTGCTATGTTGAAGGTATGATTTTTGCTTTTACTCAGCTGTCTGATGCTAAGGGTTACATGAATTCTTGAAACAGGACAGAAAAATCAGCAGGACCTCACAGCCTGGATTCTTGCTTTCCACAACAAAAAGCCTGATGTTAAAATGCAAAACCAATTTTGATAGTTGTCAATCTGCCCGCCCTCTTCCATTTTTAAATGGAGTATTTTCTACCAAAAAACTTGGGAAGTATTCACATCTTCTGCTACCAAACATCCTCTAAAATAATTTCTTCTGTGTTATCCAATTAATTAGACCTCACCATCATACTGCATTTAAAAAAATACTCATTAAGTGCATAGATCTACTCTTTTTAGCTCTGTGCTGAAACACTGTGGTACGCTTTCATTTTTATCTTTCTGTTAACCCCCTGATCCATCCTTCCACAAGACTGGGAGGCAGAACAGGTTACCTGCTGGTGGAGCAGCTCCTTCATCTCAGATAACATGGTCTTCAGCTCCATTATGCTGGCTTGATCTTGCACCATCCTGCCTCCTTGGAGAGCTATGCAGATTTGACAAATCAGAAACAAACAGATACAGTGCATCAGACAATTTGTCGCAACATGTTGTTACCCAGCAAACGCAGAGATTCAGTCTGATCCATGCTGCAGTGTTGCAGAGTGGCTACGTTATCTATGGTGTCCTCTATCACCAGCTTCAAGTCTGTCAGTTCACCCTTACAAAGGAATAAAAGAAGGATTAGAATGGAATGTATGAGGCCAGAGTGTATCAAGTTATTACACTGCTGAAACATTTCATACCCAAAACTGTAAACATCTCATTCACCTGTCCACTTGATTGCAGCGTCCTGAGGGCCACTTTGTTGGGACCAGGCGGAAGTGACCCAAATGCAGCTGGTAGATCATCGAAGGTGTGAGCCAGCCTGCAGTCTACATAGATGTTGAGATGAGGAGGGCCTCCCTGCAGACCGCTGGCATGGAGCATCACATGGTGGTTTTGGCCATCTGCCAGGGATGCGTGGTTGAAACTGGTTGTACCAAATCTACCATCAGTCTTCAGGTAACGAACCGTCACTGGCAACATGAAGAAGCATGAATGAAAGCTATAAGAGAGAAAACAGAGCAGGCTAAAACAAAGAGCTAATAATGTGGTCTGCATTTGTTACCTTTGCTCAGTTTGGCCTGCACGCTGAGGTCCAGGTACTTGTTGTTGTCTTTGGGGTTGATGACACTGAAAAGTGAGGTGGGGGCTTTACTGCGGAGCTTAAAGGATGAGAGTAGGAAAGCCTCATCTCTCCCTTGGTTTTTCAAGCTTCCTTGGAGCAAGTCTGGCAGGCAGTCTGGAGACACCAGCAGGTCGTAGACTAAAACAAGAGGGAGAACTCAGCATTATGCTTTTTTAGATGCATTGTACTGCAATTGTGAGAACATTTTTAAAAAGAATATTTTTTGTTCAAATATAAAGTAAATAAACAGTGTAACATTCAGCAAACCATCTGAGAGCAGTTCATCTGCTACACTTATTGTTTTTAGTGTTTTTTTCTTAGTAGCTGCAGCTCCCAATGCACTTTGGATTGCTATTGCTGAGTCAGTGCTCAGTGGTACTTTATTATGTGTGACAGTGTACCTGGATATTTGTGTGTATGTGTGTAAGCATGTAAGTGAACTTTCATGTTAGCACCCTGCTGTGTTTTACAGAGCGGCAGATGAGAGCTGCAGAAGGGTTGGGCAATAAACTATTTCCATTGGAACAAACCCACTGCCTAACACACACACACACACACACACGTACACACACACACACACAAACACACACACAGAAATTGCACGGAAAAATTTGCGTGTAGATTCCAGGCAAATTAAAGTTTTGTAAATGCACTTTTCAGATAGCAGTGAGTGTCATTTTACCACATTTCTTAGGCCAGACTGTTTTGAGACCCTAGACATCCAACTCTACAAGCCACAAAAATGCCAAATTAATTTCCAACCTTTATCACCAGCCGAGTTACCCCCCTATTATTTGCAGCTCAAATGCAGACAAAAGATTGTTATGAATATTATCGTGAAAATGAAAAAGGTTAACATCTACAGCACACAAAAACAGAATGTGCAGTGTTTTCCAGAAGGGCATGAATGGTGAAGAGTCAGTACTTACCAACACCTTGAGCAGTGACAGTGAGCACCAGCTGCTGCAGCACCAGAGACAGAGCAGCCACTCTGACGCACATACCCATCATCAGTGCTTCAGACGGGGACACAAATCAAAAGAAAACCTGTTTCAGAATGAAGAACTGTCACAAGAATATCACAAATTGATCTCCCACAGACTGATGATGACAAGTCCAGATCCTGAACTAAAATCTCAGCAGAGGTGAGATGGTCTTACGTCCCCATCCACAGCTTTTAAAGCAAAGGGGAGTGTCCACTACAGTTATGAAAGTGGCACAGTGAAGAGACCATTTAAATAGTTTGGGGGAGTGTCCCCATGCTGCAATCATTATGATTAAATAACTAAATCTATTCTGTTCCTTTCAGTAAAAGCTGAAGTGCAATATGAGAAATAGACATTTATAACTAAAAAATGCATTTGAGCATTCTATTATTCTGAAAATGATTATAATACTTTTCTCTACACGTACAATATGAGCTAATAATGTGGGGGCTTATGTATTTTTGATGTTTTATTGATTTAGCCATGATAAAATTTTGGAGGATTTGTAATAAAGTAGCACAAAAGTACTCCAAATCAGACTGTATACATTCAGCCAACTCTTCCCAAAATGCCTGTAGTACTCAAGGGAGGAAAAGTTTGACTCCAGCTGGCTGTTGTCTTGTTTCACAAACATTATGAACCTGTGTCATAAATGTGGATTTGATCCACTCACTCATCTTCAGTAAGCCAACTAAACTGCATAAATCTACAGCAGATGTTTCTAATTTTAATTTGATTTAATGCAACCTCTGTAAACCTTCTTTTGAAAAGGGGAAGTGAGGAAAGGGAAGAACAGAGAGGGCGAGGCTTTGGGGCATTTTTCAGTTCTGGAAACATCTGATGACAGATGTCTGGTACATGTCTCAAAGCTTTCTCCTTTAACCTCAAGTACATTTCAACATTTCAGCTGCGGGTCTGAGCCAGTGAGAGACATTTACCATCCCTTGGTGCAATATTGCTGTCCAGCTGTCTGTGTCTGGCTGTCTGGCCTTTGACCAAACACCTGGTAGCCTTCTGCAGTCTGACTATTAGCTCTTGGACAAACATTATGTGATAGCTGGTAAAAATAAATTAAATGACAAAGAAATGGAAATTACTATTTTACATGGAGATCAAAGTGATGAATTATACAATACCCCCGATATTATTACAGTATTCTGCTTCTGAAAATACGGAATGTTTGCTTGTTCCAATTCTGCTATATAATAAATCAATGTATCACTGTTCCTATCATGACAGATTTTGCTATTTATACCTCATTTAAGATATATGAAACCAGAGAACATTAAAAGACCAATTGAATGATATGAATTTTTCACCTTGTCATTTTTGGCTCTAAAGTGTCACCATAAACACAGAAGGATAATACACTGGTGAAACATCAATCACATTTAGTTACTGCAGATCAAAGAATGGAAGAGCTTAATTGTAATTGAGAATAATTCATTAAACATTTGTTTTCTTGGAAACCTTTTTACAATAGGAGCACATTTTCATGGAAGAAGTAAAGAAAGGAGGTAAGAAACAACTAAGAGATAAATCAAGAGCTACTGTAGCTGCTAATTAATATAACACACATTCCCTAGAAAAGCAGTGAAGGTGGGATTCTGGGCCAACACCTTTGTTTAGAATAACAATTTGACAGATGAGGTCAGGCAGGAGTTGTCATGGCCTGCTGATTTTGTAGGTTTTTAATGGTGACTTTATTATTTTGTAAATGTATTCAGTTATTTTTTGCTTATGAATTCTAGTTTTGGATTATTGCTGTTAGGCTAGGATATGAGTTATGTTCATTCCATTATTATTTCAGCATATTGTTTTTGAGTTCTAGTTTATTACTTTTACTTATCATTTGAGTTTAGTTCCTTGGGCTTTTTATTATTCTAGTCTATAACTCTATTTTGACTGTTATTTACTTACTTTGAGCCTTTATTTATGTACTTTGAGCCTTTAGTTTTTTATATTTTAGATTTAGCTCCTATTTGTGCTTGTATTGTTAGCTCCCTCTGTCTCGTGTGTGTGTGTGTGTGTGTGTGTGTGTGTGTGTGTGTGTGTAGGTGTGCAGGTGTGTTTACTTTGCTGTGATCCCATGTCTGCATTTAGGTCATTTTACTTGCTAAGCCTTGACAGGAGTCTCCTTGGACTATGATGTTCACTGATGATGTTGTGATCTGTAGTGAGAGTAGGGAGCAGGTGGAAGAGAGGCTGGAAAGGTGGAGGTATGCACTGAAGAAAAAGTCAGTAGAAGCAAGACTGAATACATTTGTCTGAATGAGAGAATGGTGAAGATACAAGGGGTAGAGGTAGTGAAGGTGGATGAGATTAAATACCAGGGGTCAACCATCTAAAGCAATGGACAGTACACAAAAAAGAAAGTGCAGGCAGGGTGAAGACAAGTGTCAGGGGTGCTTTGTGACAGAAGGATAGCAGCAAGAGTGAAAGGGAAGGTTTACAAGATGGTAGTGAGACCTGCTGTGATGTATGGTTTGAACATGTGCAGAGGAGGAATAGTGTACATACATACATACATACAAAAAATACAATTCCCCCAAGATTAATAAAGTATTCTGATTCTGATGATACTGGAGAAAGGATGTTGAAGATGGAGATGCCAGGAAAAGAGGAAGACCACAGAGAAGTACATATATGTAGCAAAGCAAGACAATATAAGGGTTGCTTAACAGAAAAGGATGCAGTATGGTGAGATGGAGGTTGATGATCCACTGTTGTGATCCCTAAAAGGAGCAGCTGAAAGAAAAAGAAGAAGAGGGCTGTCAAGTGATACCAGTATCTTTTTAGCTTGTTTTTTGTTTTGTTTTTGTTATTTTTCTTTTTACTCAGAAAACAAAGAGATTTTGGCTGTTTAAAATAACTTAACCATTTTAAAGTCTTTTTTTGCTCTTCTTCATACTGAATATTCACCTAGGGGAGAATGAATGTGATAACAACAGATAAATATTGAACACAGCCATCAATAAATATTACTTTATTTGCCAAAAGGCCAATGTCTGATACAGATGATCAGCCAACCCCATCTGATGTTACATTTAAAGTAAGACTATGGAGGATGTTATGCGTTACAATGTTGAAGCCCTTGAAGGACAATTTGTGAGTTGTGATTTTGGGGTCCATAAATAATATTGACTTGACTACATTACTGAATGTCAGTTCTTCATTTATCTACACACTGGCCATTTTTGTGAAGAGTCCATCACAGGGTAAACAGAGAGACAACCACAACTATGGCCAGTTTAAGTGCATCTCAAAAAATTGATTATGGCTTATAGCTCATGAAAAGCAGAAATCCAGTATCTCAAATTATTAGAATATTTAATTTCAAGTTTGAATAAATTATTGTTCAAAACAGTATAAATACTGTGTATCTCTCTGCCTAGTTCAGTACAAACACAGCCACAATCATGAGAAAGGCTGCTGTCTTGACAGTCAGCCAGAAGACAATCATCCACACTCTCCACAGGAAGGATGAGCCACAGAAGATCATTGTTGAAAAGGCTGGCTGTTTGCAGAGTGCCGTAACAAAGTATATAATGGAAAGTTGACTGTAAGGGAAAAGTGTTGTAGGAAAAGGTGCACAAGCAACTGGGAGGACTACAGCCTTGAGAGGATTGTCAAGTATAGTCAATTCAAGAACTTAGGAGAGCTTCACAAGGAGTGGACTGAGGCTGGTGTCAATGCATCAAAGAGCCACCATGTATAGAGGTCTTCAGAAAGGAGCTACAACTGTCACATTTCTAGTAACAAGCCACTCCTGTCATGGTCCTGAGGTGGAACAGATTTGAGGACCCAAACGAAGGACTCCAAGGTGGGTGAGTGGACTCTCAAAAGCGGGACACTCAAAATAAAACAGGAAAGAACAAGAAAAAAACCACAAATGGAGGCAAGAGACCAGGAGACAAGAGGAGGGTGAAAAACTGATGAACCTTAAACATGGAAAAACACCTAAAAATTATGCTCTAGACGAATAAACAGAGAAACCACAACTATAAAACATAAGGGGAGCCAAGTTTGTAATCTTAATGAAAAACAGAAATCTGAAAAACATGTACATACTAAACAAGAGGCAAATGCTCACAAGAAGAATATACAAAACACTACAGAAAAATTAAACAGGAACACAAAAACCCACAGACGCTAACAACTCCTGAACCAGAGACAACATCAGAAGAGTCTCACCTGGGACGAGGATAAAAATGAACTAGCAATTACTTTTGTCAAACCTCTAGAATTAAAGCTGAAAGTCTGCAATTCAAAGGCATTTTGATTGTTTGGTTTAAAATCCACTGCAGTGGTGTACAGAGGCAAACTTACAAAAAATGTGTCTCATTGTCCCAAAACTTAAGAAGCTAACTATGGAATATGTGTGTGTTTGCCATAATGGACTAAATTACCAAAAAAATACAACTTTTTCACAATATTTGAATTTTCTGATATGCATTTTTATGTCTTTGGACTGGCAGAGGGAGAACATGCAAACCACATCATTCTTGTTGTGAGTAGGGTAACAAAATGCCCCTCTTTATGTGGGACTGTGCAGCATTTTTACCCTTTGCCCCCGTCCCACATCTTGAGACAATGTCAGACATTTTGACTGGCTCTGCAGGACATGCACTTTTCTTGATGAGGATTTTTTTCATTATTATAGTCAAGTGAAAGTTAGCCTGTCTAATGCTATGCCAATCAGGGAAAGTCAGCAAAAAGTCACAAGCTTTTGTTGAATATCATGGAAACTACACCAAAGAAAATGAAGTGCCTGTATATACAGAAAAACAGTGTTTGTGTGCCTTTTATTAGAGTTATGTTTTCAATGCCATAAATGGGAAAATATGGCTTGAAGTGACAAAATATTTGAATGTATCCTACTGTAGATACATCCCTACCCAAAAATGTTACAAGACAGAGCAGCAGCTGAAATAATAGTGAAATAAGAGTATACATAAAGACTTGTGCATAAGACCATAAGAACAAATGTAAGCCTCCTTTTGTCCTCAGCTCAGTAATTTGTACAGTTCTTTGCATTTTTAAAATTTAACCTAGATATGAAAATTTCAGAACAGCTGCCAGCATGTGTCCCACACTGGCCTACACAAACAGTGTTTGTCCCACATTTAGTGTGTTAGCATCTGCCCCCCCAGTTGTGAGATGATCACTAAAACTGCCCCCCCCCAAAAAAAATTCTGGTCAGACGATCATTGTAGCGACTTAATGACATCTAAGCAAGAGACATTGCTTTTAAAAAGCACACACAATCTGACCTGCTTTTTTCCCCACCCTGCAGACTCTGACGTCACATGCATCCAGTGACATCAGTGGCCCGTTGAATGAACCAAAACATGGCGGCAGCCATGGAGCTGAGATGCTGGGGAGGAGACTGGGGGCTGCCTTCTGTTCACACAGAGTCCCTCATAGTTCTGGTAAGGTTACAGCCTGCTTGTAAAAAACACAGCGCTGCCTTTGTGACGGTGGGTTCAGTCTCCGGTTTCCTTCGCGTCTCCTTTCGCGCGCGCGTGTGTGTGTGTGGTTAGCCTCCGCGCTAACCTCCCTGCACTGCAGCTTGTTTTGTGAGTTTGCTGCGGGGATAAAACAAAAAATGTCCAGGTGGTTGTCATGTCCCAGCTGCGGAGTAACACATGTGCTGGCCCCGGGGTTTGTCCTCCATGTGTAGCTGGTTGTCATCAGTCACTCCCATTGTTTGGAAAGCTGTGGTCCTTCAAGGTCAGCTTGTTGAGGCTTGGGTTTGATCATTTCAGGCCACATTTGTAGCTGGTTTCGGTCGAAAGCTTTCAACGATGGGCTAGACTATTAACCGTGCTGGAACATGAACATTAAGCTGTTTGTGCTGTTTAACACGCCGTGGTGTGTCATTGTGTGAGTGCATGTCGTTACATCTGTTGCCACAAGGTGACACTTTTTCTAATGTGTTACTTTAAAGCATCCAGTTAGTGTTATTGACAGGCTTTACTAAGCTGTGTGTAGGTTTAATGACAGCCTTCCTGGTTTTACTGTGGAAAAAGTGAACGGGACAATACAGTAGTGATATAAAGGTGATGAAACAGGAGATAATATAATGGGTGGGGGGGATAAGGGAAAGGGAAAAGAAAAACAGACGCGCAATGACAAGACAGTTGGTCATGGGTATAGACATGTAACTGTATGTGTAAGTTAAATTATCCATCTAATGTAGCTGAATTCAGCTCATTGAGCCCCTCTGTAGGACAGAACACTACAGTACAGGAGATCACTCCTGTCAAGTGCCACTAACTTTTCTACCGTTACCAGACCAGAAGGCAGCTGGTGGATTGAACTGGTAATCTCCTTTATATGTATTGCTGTTTATCTATCTAACCACCAAGCATCAGACTGTAATTGTTATGCTGTGTGTTTTTGACTACTGTTAAATTATTTCATCTGCTCTATTCTAAAATATACGCTGCACTTTGGGTTAGATTTTTGCTGCTGTATTCAAATCTTTTGCTGTATTTCATTTTTTATTTTGTCCATGCATTACATTTTTGGTAATCATATATTTTAGATGCATTAAAAGTCAATTTTTGCTGGGGATGGCGATGAGTGAAGTATCGCTCTGTATGTCTGTGTGAGGAGGTGTGAGCATTCATTAAAATGCATAAACCTATAAGGAGCTCAGAGGGGAGAGAGAAGGAAAAATAAATTTGCTGTTGGTATTGATGTGGGACAGCAAATCAAATAAAGATAGAAGGATGCCAGCACGGTAGTGTGGTGGTTAGCACTGTTGCCTCAGAGCAAGAGGGTCCTGGTTTGAATCCACCAGCCGGCCAGCTTGGACCCTTCTGCGTGGAATTTGCATGTTCTCCCTAGGCTTGCATGGTTTCCCTCCAAGTACTCCTACAGTCCAAAAACATGCAAAAGGGGTTAAGTTAATTGGTGATTCTAAATTCAGGTGGGTGCTGTCTGTGTCTTTGTGTTGGTACTGTGATGGACTGATGACCTGTCTAGGGTGTACCCTGCCTTTCACACTACGACAGCCGAGTTAGGTTCCCACACCCCCCCCCCCAAAAAAAAATTGATAAATTTTAAAAGTTTGATGAATATGGCCCTGATAAGGGCAGAAGGGTTGTTACATGTCCCTGCAAGCAAGGCCCAGCAGGGCAAGGAGGGACAGCACGGGGCCCAGGGTACACTCAAAATCCGCAATCTTATTGGATGTGCCCATCTCAGGCAAAGAATGCCCACTGCACACCATGCTTACCCTCTTCTTGTGTTAGTGTGTGATTTATTTTTTTTTCTCTTTTGCTTTCTTTTTCCATTTGATTGATTTTTTTTTTTTGGTCTCCCATTTGTCCATGTTTGTGAGGTATATGTTTATGTAATTGGTACTAGTCCCAGTGTAATGCATTAAAAGAGGCAAGACATTGTGTATTATTATTTTTTATATTTTTTCCCTTTCCTTCATTTATCCCCATTTGTGTGTTTGTATTTATGTAGTATGTGTCAGTACCAGTCTAATAAAGTGCATTAAAAGAGAGAGCACATCTTGACATCCTACTCACCCTATTTTTTTATGACAACCTTTTAATGTAATTATACAATGCTTGCCTGTATTGTTTTTTTTTACTTCTATCAATATACAGGCAAGCATTTTTATCTTAGGCTTTTTAATTCTTCTTAGGACTTACACCTCAGGCTTGGACTTGTTTGCAATTGTTATGCTTTGTGGTATTGATAACTATTCATTTGTTTTTATTTGTGGTATTTTAAGTTATTTGCTATGTTTTAGATTATTTTGTGCCACATTTTTTTAGATTCTTTGCTGTATTTTAGATTTTTAGATGTATGAGTGTTCTGCTGTACACCAGAATTTCCCCTGCAGGGATGAGTTTTTTCTGTCTGTCTCTCTATCCCTCTATCTATCTCTCTGTCTGTCTGTCTCTCTGTCTGTCAATCTAGAGTCTTAGAAAACAGGAAATATGAAAATTACAAGAAAAACAGTCAAGTTATGTGTATGTTGTTGAAACCAAATTGCCAAATATGGTAACATATTTTCAAGAGCACATAATTATTGGTTAATCCATTCTTAACTTAGAAGACCATTATTTATTGATTCGCTTACATGGTATTTATCACAAAAATGCTTTTCTGTAGAAATTGCTATTGTTCATTAAAATACTGGAACTGTGGTAGTCGTCTTTTTGTAAAAATATGCATTTGTCTTCATTCATCTATTGGTCTTTAATTTGGTGCACGTTTAATTTTCTTGTGATTTTGCTTGTTTTTCTTCTATCTGTGGAGCTGTATAAGGTGAGCACTGTAATCATAGTGTCCCTGTGCCAAATTCCTGCTGATAGTATTTGATTGCAGCCAGCTTTCATCCGTATTACACGATTGTGCAACAGTTTATTTAAACAGTTTGATTAGTGTGTTATAGTCTTGCACTGTGGCTACAAAAATTTAGAACATGTAGGCCTCAAGTTGAATACTGCAGTCCTTTTGCTCTTGTTTAACATTATGCTTGAACCTGACATGTGTTTTCTTTCAGGCATACACCAAGTTTTCTGGGGCAAAAGTCACTGTTTCTCCTATAGACTGGACATGGAAAACCATCACAGGTGGGCTGCAGCTTCTCATAAACCACAATTTTACGGTGTTTGTGGTGTGGATGCCATTTGTGACCCATATAGGAATATTTCCTGAATATATACATAAAACTGTTTGTCATAGGGTGAGAAGGGTACACCCTGGACAGGTTGCCAGTCTACTGCAGGGTTAACACAGAGTCAGACAACCATTCACACTCACATTTACCCTTACAGCCAATTTAGAGTCACCAATTAATTTAACAAGCATGTTCTTGGACTGTGGAAGGAAGCTGGAGAATCCAGAGATAACATGCAAGCTCTGCTCATTAACACCAATTTCTAATTGGCTAAACACATAGCAGCAACTTAGTGTATCTAGGCATGCAAACATGGTCAAGACAACCTGCTGCAGCCAACAAATTTGCAGCAACTGAATGATACTATTGTGTCAATATGGACCAAAATCTCCGAGGAGTGTTTCCAGCACCTTGTTAAATCTGTGCCATGAAGAATTAAGGCAGTCTTGAAGGTACAGGAAGATCCAGCCCAGTAATCGCAAGGTGTATCTAATAAAGTGGCTGGGGAGTGTAATTAATGCATTGTTTTGAAACACGTTTTATGTTTTCATACAGCTTGTTAGACTTCAATAATTAAAGAAATGAAAATGTATTTAAACTCAAAGATAGTTTTCAAACCACACTCATGGTTGAACAGGTCCTTTTTGATCTCAACTACACTCCTGTAAAGTTTTTTGACTGCATGGTTGTGGCACAGTCTAAACAAAATCTTCCATATAAACACCTGCCAAAGTACTGAAAACCATCTTTGAGGTAGTTCTAGCCACAGGATGTTTCTCCAGGACCACATTTTGCCACGATGACACATACATGCACAAGTTTAAAACAACCTCACTGTTGAGACTGCTAAATATGAAGGACACTGCTCAGGACAAAACCTTCATAACAGCAGTTACAAGAAGCCACTTTTATATAGTTGCCTTCAACCTGTATTTCCTATCGAATTCTGTTTCATTTATTTACAGTGACCGTCCCAGAATTGCTTTGTGGAGACTCTACAGTTCAAGAACCTACACAGATTCTTAATTTTTTAAGGAAACAGGTGAGCATGTCTGCTTATTCTGTATGTGTTCCTGACTATTAAACAGAATCAGTAAATCTAATTAAATTTTTTTTAAATCAGAGGTTTAATGCAGACTATGAGCTGACAGCCAGGCAAGGAGCAGACACAATGGCCTACATCGCTCTGCTGGAAGAGAAACTGCGACCAGCTCTGGTAACACCATCTCTCCTTTTGTTGTTTCCCTCACAAGCTCTGCTCTGTGAGTACCTCAAGTAATAAGGTAATAGACTGATGTTTTGTGTTCCCCAGTTGCACACTTTCTGGGTAGATGCAGAAAACTACTCCAATCTAACACGGCCATGGTTTGCTTCACGCTCACCGTTCCCCCTAAATTTTCTCATACCACATCGTCTTGCCAGCAGCGCGCTGTCCCGCATCCTTCTAACCACAGGAGAGGCACCGCTGCACAGAATCTCTGAGGTGGAAGGAAAGGTACATGCTGCTCTGTCTTATTCATCATTTGAATGCCCTGTCAACTCTGTGTGGTCCAAGATTCTTTTTTTCAAAGTTGTAAATCTGTCTCTCTGTCTGCTGTAGATCTACAGTGATGCTAAAGAGTGCCTGAACTTGCTCTCCTACAGACTGGGAACAGCAAACTACTTCTTTGGCAACTCGTGAGTTCTTCAGTGTGTACGTAGTTTAGGGTGTTTATTTGAAGAAGCATTTATGTACACCACATTTACAGGTACATCTCAAAAAATTAGAATATCATGAAAAAGTTCAATATTTTTTGTCACTCATTTCAGAAAGTGAAAACCTATATATTATATAGATTCATTACACAGAGTGAAATATATATATATATATTTAAAGCCTTTATTTCTTGATATTTGATGATTATGGCTTACAGATAATGACAGCTGTTATGGTCAGTATTGTGATAAAGATTACTTAACACAGTTACTTTTTAACTTTAGAAACATGCAATCACCATAACTCATAACCACTGAGTTGAGATGGTACACGCATCTGACAAGGATGTTTCCTGGGTGCCCTTTATGTGAGGTGTTTTGGGCTTGTCCCACAGTGAGGAGGCCCCAGGGACACGCTGGAGAGATTCCATCTCCTTCACTATAGGTCTTGTTAACTAAAAGCTCTTTTTTTGTCATCTTGGCTCGATCTGAATAAAAATAGCAAGTGAGTTTGGGTTTTTAGGGAGGGGCAATAACACACAGCTGTAAGCAAAAAGGGGGGGGAAGTATGATGAAAATGGCAGAGTATTTTATCTCCATTATCTTATTTTCATAATTGTTGGAAGCCAAAACTATAATTGAAAAGTTGGTTAGTCTCCAAGTCCTAGAGCATGCAGGCACTCAGTTGGCCATTTGATTACAACTTGCGTTGATATGGTTTTCTTTTTAGGCTGAGACGATGTTAATAATCTCAATTCAGGATTACTAAAGAACATTTGTAAATCAAGTCTGAATATTTGTCTGTATACATGTGTGTGTGTGTTTGTGATCATAGGCCAAGCAGTCTGGATGCCTTTGTGTTTGGTTTCCTGGCTCCTCTTCACAAAGCCAGTCTTCCCAGCAGCCCTCTGCAGAGCCATCTCAAACAGCTGGATAACCTTACACGCTTCTGTGACAACATCCTCGCAGGCTACTTTAGCTCGGACCACCCATGTAAGATTGCTGCACGCAGTGGTAATACTCATTTTTTGGGGCGTTGACTTGGGAAAATCAACATGCAAAGATGCAGTGGGAGTGCTCCAAACAACTAACATCATGAGCACTTTCATTCTTCTCACTTATTTCTTTCATCTGGTTTCTCTTTGTGTTGGTTTTTACTTCTGGGTGTTAAGTGACCTAACACTGCTCCTGTTCCACTCACTCTGCTTTCTTCTTCTTCTTCTTCTTCTGTCGGCCTTCTTGTTCGTCTTCTGTTCGTCTTCTGTTGGTCTTCTCTTGCTTCATCTCTCTCCAGGTCCTTCCCCACCTGTTCAGGAAACAATGGATGCCAACCTCCAGAAACTAACTCAGCTTGTAAACAAAGAGTCCAATTTGATAGAAAAGGTGCTTCTGCTTTCCTTTTCTGTTCTTTTGCATGGGTTCATGGTTGCTTTTGGCAGGTACCATCACAGTTGTATTTAGTTTATAGTGCTTAGTCATATCATTTCTTGCACATGCATGTGGGTTCTAACTAAAATGTGCATCCTTTCCTGTAGATGGATGACAACCTTCGCAGCAGCCCACAGCACAAACCCCACAGACCAGAGTCCAAACCCAATCTGTCCAGCACAAAAAGCTCTACTCCTGCATGACATCTGATCTTTAAATCCTGATCCAGCGTTATGAATCATAGAGGAACACCCTGCAGACAGAAGGAAGGGTCTGCTCTGAACCCAACTCAACATAAACACTAATGGATGCATAACTATACAATTACAAGAGGCTATTTTAAGATAAAGATGAGATTTTTTTCTGAAAGAGAAGTAAAAGTGCATGTAAGATATTTAAAAATGAAAAGTGCATGTATGTGGTCAAGAATGGAATGCTATGAAGTGGTGCTTGATGAGAAAGACACAGAAGGTTCAAAGGAAAGCCAAAGGAAATAAAGTACAGCAGGGAAAATAAGTGGTACTGTTTAACCTTTTGAGTGGACCACTTAGCAGATTTTCTTTTAACATTTTCTACCTTTTGTTTTTGTTCAAGGGACTTTTTAAAGAGACCTTGGTCCCTACAGTAGAGCAGTATGGCAAATTTTATTTTTCATGTTTTACCATGATGGATTTTTCACTATTTCACACCCATCTAATCACTTTTCTTTTCTTATATCCACTTTAAAAGGCTCTATAAATTATGTTAACTTTCCACTGGTGTAGTTTACAGTATGTGTACAGTCACAATTATAGGAATAACTAACTTAACTTATTTAACTTTGCTTTCGCATCCTCTGCCATGTACAGCTTGAATATGTGTAAATATTGTTGGGATGATGTAATTTGCTTACTGTTTTCTCTAAACGGGGCAGATCAGCTTGTCCATATGCTAGGGCAGGGGTTGGAAACCTTCACTATCAAAAGAACAATTTTTTATGACTTTTTGACCAAAAAAAATTCCTGTGTGGAGACACAAAACATATTTATGCCTTATAATGAAGGTGACACAGCCTATCAAATATAATCAAGCTTATCAGCATAACCAATAAGTGTAAACTCTCTTATCATAGATGACTGCTTTGCAGTGAGCTTTTTAGGATTATTTGGTATGTTGACTTTGCATTTTCATTACCATAAAACCAAGTTTTTGTTGCATCTGCCACTGTGAGACCTATCTGTGTTTGTTCGAATGACTTAAAGTTGAGTTAAGAAAAATAAAATAGCAAATGGCTTTAAAATGGTAAGAGTAAAGAAAAATTAGGTTTGAATTAATAGTTTTAATTTCACCGAAGATCAAGCATACCAGTAAGCTAGCAGTGTGGGTGGTTTAAACAATCTTTCCATGCACTCTGTCTCTGTTTTCCTTTATGACTTACATTGATTGGTTTTGATATAGAATCCATAGCTAGCAGGACTCAAGACTAGTCATTTACGCAATATGGACAAAAGTATTGGAGCACCTACACATTATACCTACAGGAGCTTTTATGGCATCCCATTCTAAATCCATAGGCATTAATATAGAGTTGCCCTCTTTTTGCAGCTATATAGTTGGCCCAGTGCAGTCAGGAAGTTATGTTTTCCAGGCATTCTCCAAAGCCAGGCTCGTCCATCAGAATGCAAGATAGAGGAGTGGGATTCGTCACTCAACAGACTTCTCTTTTCTGCAACTTTTTACTGCCCCAGCGTCCAGTGGCGTTGTTTTTTATACTTGGCATTGTGCGTGGCGATGTAAGACTTGCATGCAGGTGCTTGGCCATGGAAACCTTCATCATGAACCTCCCAGTGCACAGTTTTTATGCTGATGTTAATGCCATAACTTGGTAGTTATCGTCAGCAGAGCACTGACAACTTTTACGCACTGTGCTCCTCAGCGCTGCTCAATAACTTTACATCTAAATGCTTACACTTTGAAATAATACAACTTACAGTTGATGGTGGAACATCTAGAAATTTCATGAACTGAGTTGTTGCAACAGTGACAGCTTATGCTAGTATGATACTCTAATTTGGTGAGTTATTTAGAAGGACCCATTCTTTCACAAATGTTTAAAAGGGCAGACAGCATGACTAGGTGCTTGATTTTATGCACCTGTGGCAATCGGACTGAATGAAACACATCAATTCAGTGATTAAGAGGAGTGACCCAAACCTTTGTCCGTATAATATATGTGTATACATCTATGCTAACCACCACTCGTAGGGTACAGCAGAGTTAAAAGTATAAGATTCCAGGCAATAGACCCCAGGATACGATGCACATTTCAGGTGGCAAAGTAATACATATTGTTTTGGATTCAGTATATAGGCTCAACATTTCTACAACTGCTAAATGTAAAGAATAACTACAATGATGAATAAAAAGGTTTCATACCCCTGTACTGGTATAATAGAAAGGCCTTACACTGTATTAACTTAGCCATGCTTTTTTTTGGGAATAATAGGTGTTTGTATGATTTGTTTTTTTCACATTAACAATCTTCTCACTTCTGTTGTTGCCTGATTTTTACACAACTGTTGCTGTTGCTTTAGATTTTCTGCTAGGTTATAATTTGCAGAGCTATAGACTGAAATGTTTGTCCCATTTGGGAGTGTCTCATTTGCTGCCTTTTTGATTTTTACAGTCTGAAAATGGACTGTGAAATTCGAAATATCCCCCTTCTCTGTGATTCCTTTGATGAGTTCTCTGTATCTCGAACCTTAAAAAAACTCCAAACTTCACAACTGCATTCCCTTTAAAAAACCATTTTCTGAAACAAGTTATGTTCATTGTGCTGCCAGTCACAGCATTTTGTTGTCTTGTAAGGACCATAAGGGAAAAGTGTGCCTTCACGACTGCTCATGACTTGTACAAGTGTCAAAATGCTAACTGTGTCCTCCATCATTTTGATACATGTCAGTTGTAAAAAATGTAGAAATTGTCATTTCTGTTGAGAGTAAAAAAAATACTTCATTTTATTGAAATACAAATACAATAATGGCTACAGTCTTTTTTTTTAATGGCTTTGAATATTGAAATGTGATAGGATGTGAAAATAAACCTCTAAATGGCATTTGTCCACATGTGGCTGTAACAGTTAACAAGAGCCAAGATCAGAACTTTCTCACAGGCTCTTGCGATCCTGTATAATTTTTTTTAATGGAGCTCTTTTCTCAATCTTCTAACTAAGCTAATGCATCAAGGCATACTATTGGGTTTTTCCACAACAATTACAGAAAATTTTCTGCCTTCAATGCCTCTCTGTGTGATCATTTGTTTAGATGTTGGGAGGATAGAGAGCTCTTTGTCTGTTTTTGGCCTTTGGCTTGGAAAAAATTAATCATGGAGAAAGCTGAGAGGAGATGACATACTTGACTTTAGGTGTTGTCCAAGTGAGTCACGTGAAAAGAGAGTATCTGGCACAGATTTCTCTTGGATAGCTTATAAATTTGGGTCCAAATAGATTTATTTTCAGTAAAGGAGATGATGACTCTGCCCATTCTCTTCTGTTTTTATGTGCCAAAAACATCTATCAAACTGTGTCAAAAGAAATCTGGTGATAAGAGTTGCTCCAGCTGAGTGTACCACAGGAAGGCAGAGAGGAGGTTATCCCTTCTCTATGGTTCCAGCTGAAAAGTCCAACACATCACATGGAGCATCTGGTCACTGATGGGTTGCATGTGTGTACCCTCTATATCTCTTTTTCCTCACTCTCCCTCCCTCATCTGTCCTTTTTCCCAGAAATGAGAAAAGGTGTCGGAGGTGAGAGGAGGGAAAAGGGTGTCAGTGCCTGGAAAATAATGACGCAATAACTGGGAATATCTTCTCAAACACCATGTAACACCATGCAATGACTGCCCATAGATTACATATCTGCATAAGTCACAAAGAGGCATTTGGAAGTCTAAATTTAGAAATATATGTTTATGGAGATAGGATATTTTAGGACAAACAACAAAATGCTTTTGTTGTGGTTGTTTGGTTCAGATTAAATTCAGATCAGGTTTACTGTTGTAGTGGCTTAACTCTCCCAGTTCAGAAGCATTATCTTTGAAAAGGCATTTTTAGGACCGTCCACGCCAATATTACAGCTTACAGAGCACTAAGGCCATCTAGTGGTGACTTGTGTTAGAGGGGAAACTGGTCAAAATAGTCTTTAACACAGATTACAAACCCCATTTCCAAAAAAAGTTAGAAAACTGTAAGACATAGGAATAAAAACAAATCACAGTAATCTGCAAATCTTTTTCAGCTTATATTCAGTTGAATACAGTGAAAAAACAAGCTATTAATGATAAATAGATGATAAACTTTTTTTGGGGAAATATATACATGATCCTTAAAAAGTTGGGAAGACTGGGAAAATTGTAATATATTAACAACGAAAAAACTTGGAACATTCCACATATAAGTAGGTTAATTGGTAACAGGTGAAAGTACCGTGACTAGGTATGAAAGCAGTTCTTCTGAAAGGCTTAGCCACTTACTAATGATGGCATGAGGTTCTCCACTTTCTGAAAGACTGCGCAGGCAAATAGTCCAGTAGTTTATGAATGTTTCTTAATGTGCATTTGCAAGGAATTAGGAGAGTTTGCACTACACAGTCCATAATATCATCAAAAGATTCAGAGACTCCAGAGATGTCTCTGCACATTAGGGACAAGGCCGATAACTAATTTTGAAGGTGACACTGCATTAAAAACCTGTGTCATTCTGTAATGGATATTACAGTGTGGGCTTGGGAACACTTTGCAAAATCAAGTTGTCAGTTAAAGTATGTTGCTGCATATATATGTCATGACTCCATCATACAAAGCTAAAGCAACAACATCCAGAAATGCTGCTGACTTCTCTTGGCCTAAGCTTGTATAAGATGGACTGTCTCAAAGTAGAAAAGTGTGCTGTGGTCTGACAAGTCCACATTTCATATTGTTTTAGAGTCCTCTGAGCTAAAGAGGAAAATGAACATCAAGGTTTTTATCAATGCAAATTTCAAAAGCCAGCATCTGTGATGGCATGGGTAACTTTCACTGTATAGGCACCATTAATTCTGAGAGGTACATCATGCAGGTTTTGGAGCAACATATGCTTCTATCCAGATGATGACTTTTTCAGGAACATCCTGCTTGTTTTAGAAAGACAATGCCAAGCCACACTCTACACAAGTTATAACAGCATGGCTTTGCAGTAAAACAGTGCAGGTACTAAACTGGCCTCCCTACAGTCCAGATTATGAAGTTCAAAATACAATAGAAACCCAGACTGCTGAGCAGCTTAAACATGTACATGAAGCAAGAATGTGAAAGAATTCAAATTTCAAAACTTCAGAAATTAGAGTCTCCTATCCCAACTTTTTGTAGGTGTTCAGGCATCAAATTCAGAATATTTACATTTCCAGAAACAATTAAGTTCATCATCTTGGACATAAAATGTTTTGTCTTTGTGCTGTATTCAGCTGAATATAGGTTGAAAAGGATTTGAAAATAACTGTATTGTTTTATTCACATTTTACACAGCATTTCAATATTATTGGAAGTAGGATTTGTATAAAAACAATCACGTCCTTTTAGCTCAGACCAGAAAATTCAGTTTACAAGGCAACGATGAATAATAGCTGATCTGCATTTGTCAGCAATCACACAGAAGAAACAATGAACTGGTCACATGGGTTTAAAAATGTTATTTACACAAAACAAGCCTATTCACATTATAAAACAATTTTTAAAATACCACAATCTTCGGAGTAATAAACTCTAACTAAACTTTGTATTGACAAAAACATGTAGGATTACTTGTAGAGTGAGTAATATTATACAATGGTTGTTTGACTTGATTTGTTTTCAGAACATTTCCTAACATGCCCTGTCAGTGAGGCATGAAAGAAACATGATAAAATGAGTCAATATTAGAACATTTACAAGTACAATAAAAAAGTAACACTCTTTTGTTGAAAATTACAACATTTTCCAGAACATTTCACAACTCCCTTCATGAAAAGTACAACAATTGCACCTATGAGGAAAAAAAATCAAGGCACTCAATTTAAGTCTATTTATATTTCTCACAGGTATCCTCTATTTTTAATTTTTTTAAAATAATTTATTTTACTCAACTGCACATTAAATTTGTGTTCATTTGGAGAAAATTGCTTTAAAACTGAGCTCTACATGGATGAAGTTCCTTCCTTTTATTAAAAACACACAAACCCATATGTTAGGTTGAGAGGAATGAGACTCTATCATCTCTTCTACCTTATTCAGGAACATTTCAGAATTACAACATAAGATCATTCAAATCTGCCAATGTCCATCATGGCTTGTAAACTCTTCAGCATGTGAGGCTGGTAGCAGAGCTAGCTGTCCTTCGTAAACTCGGGCACCTCCAGCACCATGCTGACCTCCAGGCTGCCAGGCAACTCCAGGGCCACAGCAGGTTGGCAAGGCTGGGTGAAGCATTGTCTGAAAGCACCTAACAACTGTCCACTTTGGGCATTGTAGAAAGACAGCTGGCCAAGCTGGTAGTCCAGGAGAGTACCCACGCGCTCAGGCATCTCAGTCACAAACACACTGGACTGAAGGTCATTGTGGAGTAACTGATACTTGCAACTAAAAGGATAAAGAGGGAGAAACGTGGAAATTCAAGACCAAAACAATGAGAAAAATTATTATATTAAAGGGAGAAAAATCATTATGTGTACCCTGATGGTGAGGGAACACACTGCAAACACCAGGATGAGCTGTTTTCCCCCAGTGAACGGTTTCTGTTGGCTGTGCTGTATGCCACTCCAAGCCTGTAAGCCATACTTTGTGACACATTGGTCTCCCAGTAGTAGATCCCTTGTACTGGCAGCAACTCACCCAGGATGGATGGACACCTACAGGGCACACTGGTTTAAAAAAAGAGGTTTCCTAATAGGCTTTGCAGGAAATGTTTTTGGGTTACACTCACTGTGTATCTGTGGGTAATTTGGTTTTGTGTGCATCCTGGGAATAGTGCACAGTTGTCTGGTCCTCTGAGAGCTGCAGAGCAGGGTGACCTGACTCTCTCAACAGGTGGAACCTCGTCCCTGAAAACAGTAACAAGTACCAGAAATATTAAAACAAAGACATGGGGAGCAGAAAATCTGTACTGTGCTCGCATAGACTGTGTAATGTTGCATGCCTTCAGATCTTTAAAAATTGTGTCTTTATACCTTTTGTGGAAATGAGTGCAGCCTCGCTCTGTTCGCTGGCACCAGCCTCATTCACAGCTTTGATGTAAAACAGGTAGTTCTCATTGGGTTGCAGAAGAACCCTCTGTTCACAGATTTTGATACCTGAGATGGATCTGGTAGTCACGCCCATACAAATACATGCAAACGTGCATTATAAACCTTTGTTAACAAACATCTTGTACACTAATATGTATAAAAGTACTGGCATACATCTATCAAGGTACCTATCCAGGTACACCCACCTGAGCCCTTCTCCTTCCAGTTCATACTGTCGACAGTACTCCAAAGTGTAACTCTGTCCAGGACTCTGTATTTCTGAGCTCCACCTTAGAATAGCTGAATCCCATATGATGGTGGAGCGTTCTGTGTTGATCACTGGTACTGATGGAGCTGCCAGAGAGAAGACAATAATATGAAACACACCTTCGGCTTTGCAGGACAATGTTTGTTTTACATCTTTTGTAAACTCCAGACAGCCAAATTGCTGCCAAACATATTGTCCTAATGTAGTAGAGGAGAAAAGACTTCTGACTGACAATTCAAATCTATCTAAACTCTTTCCAGCATGCCAGAAAAAATCAAAAGGATACATTCAGTTTTTATTCAGAGAACGTAGTTGTATTGTTAAGTGTGTCAACTGACCAGTTCTGAAGGTAAGTCTTTCACTAGGCAGAGAGCATCCTGTATAGTTGACAGCCATCACCCACACCTTGTACATTTTGTCAGGCTCTAGTTCCTCCAAGACACAGTAACTCTCCTTCACTGTCACACGGTACTCCTCTGACACAGCTGTGGACAACAGCAATACAGATATGGACTATCTAAGATGCATCCTTTAAGACAAGCATCTCCTTATGATTAATATTCCAAAAAAACTAATGAATTGTTGAATACTGCTGAATTACCTGTCTCAGATCATCATTTAAGTTATTTATGAAGACCTAAAATTCACTCGCCAGACACTGTTCCTGCTGCCATATTTAAGTTTAAAAACAATCCTGAAAGCGTTTACCTCCTTGTGGATGCTCCATGCAGTACACCTGGAAGCAGTCTATGATATCTCCAGCATTGACCTTCCAGTAAACGGTGACACTGGTGCTGGTGGCTGAGCCTGGCTCCTGTGGCAGTAGCGTAGGCCTCCGAGGCACTATGAAACACAGCAGGAATCTTTGTCACATACAACACATGGCATCTAGGAGATGTATCTGCAAACATACAGTATGCTCACAGCAGACCTACCTGGGATTCCCTTGCGCTGTACGAGGTTTGAACTTGAAGTATTGGCCTTGGCGTAATCTTCAAACACCAGCAGTCCCTTAGGACCCAACTCCAGTGATAAGGCTGAGTCCAGAGCCACTTTGAGTCTGACCATGTAACAACCACCACAAATCAGCATGAAAAATGTGAACTGTGATGGCTGCTCACCTGTCTAACTTTATCAGGCAGTTTCCCAGACAAAATTACATAGAAAAATTCAGTAGTTTCCATTATAAAAAGTTTTTAATCTAAGAGTAGATTTAATCCATGCCTGAGAAACTCTATGCTCTATTTCTATGCTGCAGTAGATGGATGAAGCAGATAATCAGGTCCATGTGTTCCCTCTGTAAAATAAAGCCCCACCCTTTCTCACACCTCTGGAGAGCTCCCTCTGCTCACTCAACTATACTCACATCTGATGACTCCCATGAGTCATGGTAATTTTTTGTGCTCATTTTATGTTTTTGGTTAAATAAATTAGTACTTTTTCACCTTCACCCTGCATTTCTCTCTCTTTTGGCTTCTTAGCTGGGTCATGACAGAGCAAAAATGTATTCGTGTATTTAATATTCAGAATACTGGCACACTCCATAGTTATAGTTCTGCAGGTCAAGCAGCATGCTGGACTGGTTATCACTAAAGTGTTCTTATATAGTTATTAGTAAATCACACTCACTCACACCTCTTTCACTGAAAGGAAATTACCTTGCATGAATGTCTTCAGGTGGCTGGTGGGGGAGCAGATTGAAGAGGGATTTATTAGAAATTTGACAGAACCTCTGATGACCAGTCACTGGCCAAACCAATGATCAATAAGACTGAAGCTTCAGGACTCACCCGTGCATCAGTCTCAGCCTCTCTTGCCGTGGTCTCCAGAATGGCCTTGGCAGAGTCAATGTTCTCCTGGAAGGCGACAATCTGGTCATAGAGTTGCTCCAGCTTGGCCTTCTTCTCCTCCTCCATGTTGACTGACATGCTATTGTATTGCTCCATCACCAGGGCCATCATCTCCTCATTCTGAGCTTGCATCGCTGCCTCACTCTCCACACATTGGTCCTGGGCCAGAGGGGCCACCAAGAGAGAATTTTGGTCAAACTCTGCTTTGAGCTAACAGTGGTTCTGCTAGGGACAAAAGCATGCTTTACCTCTACAGAGTTGTAGGCCAGCTCCAGCTCTGACACCATGTCCTCGATGTTCTCTGATCTCCCCTGAAGCTCTGAGATCAAGCCATTCAGTGTCTCCTGTTTAACAAGAACTTGCAGGTAAAACATCACTTGTATGCACTCTGATGACAATTTTAAGCCACAAATTATCCAAAATATTATTAATGCAGCATTTTACATATGATGCCACATTTAATCTCAGACTTTGTAACTATCAAAGGGGAGAGATCACACAGTTTTAAACCTATACCAACAAAAAAGTGCAGCTACAGAGCTCTTTGTGGGCTGACATTTTGAAGACTTTCTAGCCGACGTATCACAGAAGGTGTTTAATCTTTTCCAAGGGAGGAAAAACAAAAGATAACATCACTGATCAGGTACAACATCCTCAACATTTTAACAGAAAACAATTTGAAAATAATGGTTTATCTTACACTGTATGACAAGACAGCACCTTCATGTGTTTTCCTTTTCTCTCAAAATAACAGGGAAAAAAAAATCATTTTTGAACTTAATTTATTAATTTCAGTGAATCACACGTTCTAACTTTCTCTACTGAGATGAGTTCCTTACCCACTTAAAAGATTAAACAAATCCTTCCTACAAGTGGTTGTCATTTAGAGTGAGAAAACCGGTTCATCTTTAAGTAAAAACAAAATGCAGCCTACTGCAGCTTTAAGGAGAACCATAAGAGAGGCTATTCCAGGAAGAAGAGCAGCGGCAATTCCCTGTCACCACTCAAGCAGAGGCAGCTCACATTTAACTAGGTCAAGCTGTGGTCACTGATCACTCCCTGTCCTCTCCTTCTGACACTGACCGCCTATCTACTAAGAGTCAGAACAGGTGTATGAGTGTGTGTGAGGGAGAATGTGTGAACATACCTGCACACAACCCTGGGCCAACTTCACAAAGATAGCCTTTACTATGGCTTACTAATAGACAAATTTTAGTTAGACGTCAGAATGTATTGCAAATTAAGACAACCACAGCAAACTGCTCATCTCCCTTTCCTCCAGCAGGAAACTTCATTTCTCTGAGGAATTTGACACTCAGCATGAACATTTTTAATATGGAAACTTCAGTAAAGACTATAACAGTACCAAATGAGAAAAAGCTGAATAGAAAGAAATCGTGACCACAGCAGATTTTCAAAGGAGCAACTGTGGTCTTGAAAAGCTGTTTCCCTTCTTATTGCTGGTTTCACAATATTAAACAGCAAATTATGGACCCTGACATCTCATCAAGTTAGCCTGAGGGTCAGGGCCAACTTTTTATGCTTAAAATAAGTCAGTCTTTATCTTTCTAAAACTGCCTCCCATGAATTACTCATCTAAGAGCAAATTTTACACCTGTATACTGCAGAGCAGTGAAATGAGCCCCATGCTTGAAGACGTGGCAGAGTGCATTGTACTTTCTTAGCTCAGAGTTTTGGACCAGACACAGTTTTACTAAAGTGCTTTGGAGAATGTGTCAGGATCAGTTTTCCCCTCTGTGGAGTATCTGAATCTACCACACTTCTTACTGCTGAAGTCAGACTTACAGTGTAGCTTTGATCTTTTGATCTTTATCTTATTTAGTGTCTACAGCTGTTCATATTTTTAAATATAAGTAGGAAATTACAGTGAGTGTTCTTAGTTTGTTCTAACTTTCTCTTGGTTTAAGTGCCAGAATTTTGCAGAGGGATATACATCACTTGTTTTATCAAAATAAGGCATGTTTTCAACCTTTGGGTTTAAATTGTTGATCAGTGTTTTTTTAACTACAGGTCAAATATTAAAAAATATACTGCAGATTGTTAGAATGTGCAAAGCCTTTTTTTCAACAAAAAAAGTCAGATGGCTAACCCTGGGCTGACCCAGAGGGACAGCCAGGGGCAACAGTGTGTGTGTGAACAGATCACATATCGGTCTCTACATGATGATGTCACACTGGACCTTTCCAACGATCAAAGCAGAGCATTGCATCACAACAGTTCAATGTGCTTGGCTTTAGCCTGCCAGCCTGCTGGAATGAATAGAAACATTATAGCTGACTAATTTAAGACCAGTTTATTATATAAAGTCCCAAACTAACGCCAGTAAAATGTGTAAAATCATAGAGTGCGTTGTAATAAAGCTGGTGAAGTGTGTGATAATGAGTTGCTATTTTATTGTAGGATGCTGTCAGACATGAGAACTGTTATGTTGTTTCAGCAACCAAGCATTATAATGGTGGAATGGTGAAGATGGAAGGAGTAGAGGTAGTGAAGGTGGATGAGTTTAAATACCTAAGATCAACAATTCAAAACAACAGACAGTGCACAAGAGAGGTGAAGAAGAGCACGCAGACAGGGTGGAAAGGGTAGAGACAAGTGTCAGGTGTGCTTTGTGACAGACAGATAGCAGCAAGAGTGAAAGGGAAGGTTTACAAGACAGTAGTGAGGGCTGCCATGATGTATGGTCTGGAGAGAGTGGCACTGATGAAAAGACAGGAGGTGGAGCTGGAGGTGGTAGAATTGAAGATGTTGAGATTTTTATTAGGAGTGACCAGGATGAGCAGGATTAAAAAATAAGTACATCAGAGGAACAGCTCAGATTGAGAAGTTTGGAGACATAGTCAGAGAGGCAAGGCTGAGATGGATTGGACATGTTCAGAGGAGGGATAGCTGATATCTTGGACAAAGGATGTTGCATGGTGAAAATAGGGCTGGCAGTCAGGAGGAGAAGAGGAAGACCACAGAGAAGGTTAATTGATGTAGTAAAAGGGGACATGCAGAGGGTTGGTGTGAGGGAAGAGGATGCAAGGGATAAGGTGAGATGGAGGCAGATGATCCGCTGTGGCGACCCCTAACGGGAACAGCCGAAAGAAGAAGAAGAAGAAGAAGAAGAAGAAGGAGAAGAAGCAGAAGAAGAAGCATTACAATGATGAAACGTCTGTGAGCAGGGGCGTTTCCAGGATTTTTGAAATGGGGTGGCACAGAATGGACCAAGAACAAGGCAGAGGGGCGGACCGGCAGCGAAATAAAATCAGTGTATAAAACTGTGTAGAAAATGCTGGGCACGACTTTCACGCTCACATGCGGCCCTGTGTCCAATTGCAAATTATTATGTGAAAAGTGGTGCTGCACCAGAGTTTTAACATAATTTTGTTTTGGATAATTGTTTTTGCAAAGTTTAAAAATATGCTTAGACTTTTTACTTAAGTCAAATGTATAATTCTTCTTAAGTAGTAATAGTGCACAAGTTATATGTGCAAAATATATTTAATGTACTTAAATTAAACATACCCATTATGTAGAATGGCACTTTTGCATTAAATTTTTGGAATGCTGTAGTACTGACTGTGCTGGATAGCTTGATCTATAATAATGCAATTTCTCAGCAAACTAATAAGTATATTTTATATACTTATAAATAAAATATTAGCAATGAAAATATGGAGAGTGGAAGCCGAAAGCACTATAGCATAGAAATACTTAAAGTAGCACATTGAAATTGCACTTGAGTAAAGTGTTTGAGTAAGCGTGCTAAGTTACATCCCATCTGGGCCTATCCAACTTTTACTTTCTGGAGCCACATAAATAACATAAAAACAAAAATATGATTTAATTTCATGCTATAACAAGTGGTGTTCTGCTTTGTTGAATTTGTACTTACATAGCTACTCTAACTAAGCACTCGAAGTACTTAGAGTAGCTTTGTAAGCACACCCATTCACATGCACATTCAAGCAGTGCTTTATTCTATGCCTTTAAATGCATATAACACACACATTCACACTCCAATGAATGTCTTTAACAACCAATGTTTGCACTGGAAGATGAGCTGCTCCTACTTCATGAGCCATAGCTGCATTTATAATAAAGTGGCCTGAGAGGAAAAATTTTCACCTCCTCTTGGCTTTGTTTTAGGAAATGTAGGCTGTAGACCGGCAAACTAGAACTAATCGCAAGTTATTTAGACCAGATCAGGTGAGGTAGCATGAAGACAAATTATATGAGCAATAGATATAGGATGTGGGTCCTGAGTGGATCAAATAGAGGACTTGTAGCTATGACAAGAGGGCTTATGTACTGCTATACTGGTAGTAAGGTAGGCACTTCCTACAAGGTCAGACTATATCTTTCAAACACACACTTTCTCCTGTTCTTAAGTTAGCAGATTTTCTCTCTAAATATAAAACCCAGGTCTAAATTCATGTAATCCAACTGATACTGTATACTGCCAGAATTTAAAATCACCACTCTTGTTTTTTGTAATAAAACTGATTTATTTTGAAAATCCTCCTGAACATCAGGAGTGGTTTGTTTTAAAGTTCCATGAGAATACATTACACAACATGCATCCATGTGCTTCCATAGTACATCACCTTGATTTCCTCATAGGCCCTCTCCACGGCAGTCACATCATGGCTGCGATGCTCTCCAGACATGTAGTCATCCTCTGACAGCAGACATCCGCATGTGAGACAGAACCAGTCCATCCCCTGCAGCTCAGCAGCCAGTCGGGCCTGCATTTCCTCCTCTGCATCGATTATTTCATAGTCAGCCTCAATCAGCTCTTCTTCGGGGAAATAATCCACCTTCTCACCCCTCTCTACCTCCATCTCCACCTCTTCTTCTTGCTTTAGACTGTATTCAGCTAATAGCCTGTCTGCATCTTTCTGTGATCCAGGTTCTGGCATCCCTTTGGCATCTTTTTCAGATATTACCTCATATTCAAGCTCATCATCAGGACCATCTGGAGGTTCTAGAACTCCCTCATCTTGCTCCATCTTTTGCTCAACGTCTTCTCGGTGCAGATCAGTATATGGAACTAGATCTTCTTTAATATTGTCTGTTTCTTCCACCTCATGGATCTTTGCCTTTTGTTCCGCTTCTTCAGGTTGTTCGTCCTCTTTGTGCATCCCAGATAAATGCTCCAGGGGAGTAAAGCTCCTCAGGGAAGAAAACATGACTTTGTCTTCTTCCAGGTCCCTCTCTATCTTCTGCCCCTTTGAATCCACCTCCTCTACAGGTGCCGGTGATGAGTACTCCCTGTCAAAATCATTTCTGGTTTGTTCTTTTTCTTTTACAGCAATTCCTGGCTCTACTTCCACTTTAGGCTCCATCTTTGTTTCTTCTGTTGGTGCATGAAGTTCACCTATGCTGTCAGGCTCAGGGAGAGGAGTTGTATCCTTCTCCGGCCACTGACTAATCTCTATGTCCATCTCTACAGCTTGTCCTTTGGGGACAAGGAGAATTAACTCATCCCCTACAGTCACTGTGTCCTGAACCAAAGTCCCAGTGTTCTTTGAAGGCTTTTTAGAGCTGGCTTCTGTTAGCAGCTTTGCTTTGTTTAATTCACTTTCACTCATCTCTTGTTGCTGCTGTTCAGTTTTTATGCTTAGATTAAGTTTCTTATCTGAATTTGTCATTACTGTGTCTGAAATCACAGGTTTGGTTACTTCACCTGATAACTCCTGCTCAGCAATAGCAGCTTCAGTCACACATTTATTCAACTTGTCCTTGGCAGTAGTTTCCTCTGTCGGAGATACCTGTCCTTCAAGTGCACTCCTTACCTCCTGAAGATCAACACGAACTTGGGTTTGAATCTCTTTTTCATTCAGTGTTTGTTCTGTTACCTCCACAACTGTGTGCAATGCAGCATCACAGTCAGTGGTAACCTCAACGGGCGCAACATCTGCTGCCTCTTTTGGATCAGACACTGATGTTTCAGCCGTTACACAGGAGGGTTCAGTTGGGGTACGTATTACAGTCTCAGGTTCTTTAACTTCAGCTGACACTTTTGCTTTGGTTACTAGTTCCTCATCTGCGGCCACTATCTTAGTGTCAGCAGCTACCTCCTCAGACAAACTCATCTTCCTGGTTTCCGTTTGCATTTCAGACTTAGTGACCACAGGAGGCACCCTGCTGCTTCCAGCTGCTGTCACTGCTGCTTCATCTTCAGCCACTACAAACACTTCATCAGTCTTTTCTGACACATGTTGCTTTTCACAAGTCTGCTCAGTTTCAATAGTGCTTTGCTCACTCATTTTTTCTTCTTTTCTCTGATGACCCTCACTCTGCTGTGCTTGATCTATCTTACTGTCCACCTGGTAAGTTTCAGGAAGCAACTTTTCTGTGCAGGACTCAGAAGACTCAGACTTCTCTGTTTCTACATGTTTCACTTGTTGAGCTTCTATTTGCTTCTCCAGTTGTTTAGACTCCAGATGTAAATCTTCTGATGTCTCTCTTATAGCTTGTTCTTTAGTCATTGTGGAGGCTTGTACTTTCTCTGTTTCTTTTTCTGTTTCTGTATCTATTTCACTTTTCTCTTCAAGCATCGCTGAAGGTAAACCTCCACTCCTATCTCCAACACTGACTTCCTGCGTCTTTGGTTCCTCTTTCTTTTTCTTTTCCTTATTTTCTTCTTCTACCACTCTTATAAGACATCCTGTCATTTCAAACTTACTCTGCGGCCACATCATCCTTCCTTCCCTCTCATCCCCCATGGACTCTGGTCGATCATCCACTGTGGGAGTTTCATCTTTTAAAATGAACTTCTCCAGGTACCCATCTGCCTCCTCTGAATCTGACAAACGTCTCTTGTAAGACCTCTCAGATGCCACACTCTCTGCTTCAGAGTATTCTTGGTCACTCTTCCAGTTCTCACCAACAGCATCCTCATAAAGATCGGAGTACATGAAGGACATGGCAGTTGGCTCCTCCAGCAGGATGGGGTCAATAATCTTAGGGGGTCCAGGAGAGATGAAGATGGGAGTGAGTGTGGTCTCTTCGCTCTCGAACAGCACTGATCCGCACCCCTTCACTGACCTCTGGCTTTCTCGTCTGCTTCTCATCCCTCCTCCAGTCTCCGCTTTGTCTTCTTCCCTCTGCTGCAGTGCGCCAGCAGGAAGTCCTTCTCCATAGAAGACCTCATCTAAGTGTTCCCCAACTATATCTACATCTGAAACAAACACAAAAGAGTCCTCGGAAGCAGAGGGGCTGCCTGTGGCTGTTTCTTTAGCAGGTTTTTGCTCCTCAGTTTTGGGTTTTGCTGCAGGCTGTTTTACCTCCTCATGCAGCTGTGGTGCTTGTTCTCCAGGAGCCACCACATCTAAAAGGGTAAATTTCTCAAAATAATCAATGTCACTGGTGCTTTCTTTCTGAGAGGGTGTTTGTTCAAGCTCTGTATCTGCTGATGGCTTAGAAGAACCTTGCTTCAAGGCCTGAGGAGGAATTAAAATTAGGATCTCAGTCCAGACGGGGCATTGTAATATTTAAACATACAAATTACACATAAATAAGATTAAGATGTTCATCATATAATCTTTCAAATGGATCAGAAAAATACCTCCTGGTGATTTAGTATTTCCTCTCCCTCTGGCAGGACTTGGCTCTCTTGCAGTGCCCAATCACGGTGATTATGGGACCTGATTCTTGGAGTCTGGTCCAGATAAGACAAATTGTCCTGCAGCTCTGTGCTCTCCTCCTCATCTACAGTGGGAAGTTTAGAGGGGACTCTAATGTTAAGAATCTCATAGCCCTCTGAAATCAAACTAAACAGCTGCTGATCTTTGTTTTTGATTTCCTCCAAGTCCGGCTCTGTTTGACTTTTATCCTGCTTGAGATTGGGAACAGAAACCTCTGCCATCTCTGGTCTCTCCACTCCTAAAGCTGAAGCTGATCTTGAACTACCAGGTCGGCTCAGCCTGTCCCCCAGCCTACTGCTTCTTCCTCCAGACCTTGTCCTCCTGCGGACTACCTTCTCCTCATCAAAGACTATTGTGATCTTTCCTGCTGCCCCAGAGCCCTCCATACTGTAAGCTTCAGACGTGGAGCTTGTCTCAGACGCCCAGGGAGTAGAGCAACGGCTAGAGGCTGTCTCCCAAACAATGCCACTGTCCTCACTCTGAACTGTCACCATTGAGAACGACGGATCCACCATTAGGCAATGGAGTTTGGGCTTCACTGATGGGTCCTGCACAACTTCTCGCAAACTGAAGGAGAGAGGAAAGGACAGAGTGAGAGGAAGGAGAGCAGGAAGGGCATGACTCAACAGTCTGACTGCAAGAAGAGATCCTTTTGGCACCGCTAATGGAAATACAAGTAGAGGACAAAGCAATGAATCAAATTAAAACATATTTGAGCAACATCCACCAGCGTTCACCTTTTGCACCACTGAGGCAGCTTAATTTGTCCAAAATGAAAACATTGTAACACCAGTTAATCTTTTGTCAATGTGATTACTTGAGAAGTGTAGTTCTCCAGCATTAGGCCAGGTGTTTGGTGCCAGGCTGCCAGTGTGAGTGATGATCTGAAAAAAAAAATGATCTGATGCTCTATAAGACATCCCTCTGGCTATGAATACATCTCAACCCCTGCAAGGTGACGTCCCAAAGCGTCATTCATGTAATATTAGAAAAGAGATGCCTTGCCTTCTCAGATAGATCCAACATATCAGTGTCTTCTACTATTTATGAAATGGCAGGAACAGCTAAAGCACCCAGTTTAAAAATGTGGCTTAAAACATGGGTTGGTGAGCAATATGAGGCATTAGAGCCACACTGGCACTTCTTTGTATTACAAACAGATGATTATTTAAGGTGTGAGATTAAATTAATGGATTCGCATTTTGTGAAACGTGGTTCATTCATACTTTCCAGATAATAAAGATATGGCAAGTTTCTCTTTCCCCGCTTTAAAACAAAAATATGTTTGTGCCAAGAAGCCCAGGAACAAGAAGACAACATTTAAAAGAAACCACTCTAAACAAAGATAATATTCTCCAAAATCGAGGTTTTTCAGCACGTAAGATCTAGTTTTTAACAAGTACCTGTTCTGCAGTTCTTCCACTTCATCTTCATCATCCTGGCTCATGACATCTGAAGCTTCACACTGAAACTCCTGCAGATCTGTCATCTCCGAGTCCATACTCTCACATTCCTCCATCTTGGTAATTTCCTCCAAATCTTCTCTTTTTAATTTGAAATACTGTTTTTTAGAGTCCACTTGATGTATTGAGTCACTCTGAATTGAGAGTTGGTCCGCCTGTTTGTGTCATTCTAAGTTGGGAGCCGTCCATCTGACTCAGCGAGGGACTGAAATAGACAGAGAGGGGAATGAAAAGTGGGGAGTAAAGATACGAGAAGGGCAAAGCAATCAGAAGGGGTAGATATCACTGGAGTTTGAGTTAAGCACAGAACCAGCCAACTTAAGAATGTAGAGTTTAAACTTTTTTTTTTTTAATAAAAGCAGCGTTATGCAGTGCCTGTGCCAGTGACAGTTGACTGAGGCAATGTGACTTTAAGTTTAAAATCCCCTTTGCCAAGTTAAATATAGGCCATGTGCTGAAACAGTACCCCTACTGCTCTGCTGCTGGTGGGAACACACACACGCTCACACACACACATACATCTTGTACAAATAATTAAACAATATAGGGTAAAATAAATATTTGCATAAATATTCACCTCCCGTTAAAGGGACTGACCTAATTCAGCAGAGGCCCAGCTGGTGTCACACTTAGTGAAATGGAGATCATCTGAGTGCAGCTGATGTGTGTCCAGTGATTGTAGTATAAAAACACCTGTGTCTGGGAGGTCCAGTCTCTGGTTCATCAGCATTCCTACTACAACTGAAACATGAGGACAAAAGAACACTCCAAGCAATTCAGAGAAAAGATCGTTGAAAAGTATGAGTCAGAAGATGGCTAGAAAAAAAATTTCAACTCACTGGACATCCCACAGAGTTCAGTCAAATCCATCATTAAGGAATGGAAAGAGTATGGCAATCTGCCTAGAGCTGGTCATCCTCACAAGAAGGGCAAGAAGAAGACTGGTGAAAGTGGCCACCGAGACACCTACAACCACTCTGAAGGAGTTAAAAGCTTCAGTGGCTCAGACAATTTTCACCTGGGTTCTTCACCAGTTGAAGCTGTACAGAAGTGTGGCACAGAGAAAGCCACTGTTGGGGGGGAACTCTTATGAAATCACTCCTGGAATTCATCCAGAAACATGCGGATGACTCCAAGATCAATTGGAAGAAGCTTCTTTGGTCTGATGCGACAAAAATCGAGCTTTTTGGCCATCAGACTAGACGTTATGTTTGGTAAACGCAAAACACTGCACGTCACCACAAACACCATGAAGCGTGGTGGTGGCAGTATCATGTTCTGGTGATGCTTCTCAGCAGCAGGCCCTGGAAGGCTTGTAAAGGTAGAGGGGAACATGAATGCAGAACAATATCACTAAATCTGACTCAGTCTGCAAAAGAACTACGCTTGGGAGAAGATTTATTTTCAATCTCTGGTTTTGATTTTTTAATAAATAAATACAATCCATACACATTTATATGAGCTGTCACAAGAAGGTATGCTGTGTCTCCCAGCACAGTCTCAAGAGTATGGAGGTAATACCAGGAGATGGATCCAAGTTACACAAGGAGAGCTGGACAGGGCTGAAGAAGGGCATCAACCCACCAGTAGGTCTACTATCTGATCCTTTCTGTGAGGAGCAAGTGACACTGCCAGAGCCCTACAAAATGACCTCCAGTGGTCTACTCATGTACATGTTTCTGACAAAACTGTCAGAAAGACTCCATGAGAAGTGGAAGAGGGCCTGACATCCTTTGGCGACATTTCTGTTCACAGCAGAGCACCACACAGCTCAACTGGTATTTGCTGGAGAGCCCCAGAACTGGCAGGTCCACCACTGGTGCCGTTTGCTTCACAGACAAGAGCATGTTCACATCGACTATGTGGGATAGGAGTGAAAAAGTCTGGAGGAAAAAGCAAAACTAGAGAAACATCAGTCAGGAGGGATAAGGAAAGAGCAATGGTGTGTGGCCACCACCAACAAAACCATTCCATTTTTGGTTTCTTTTGTCTTTGCCTCTCCAGTGCACCTGTCGTCACTTTCATTTGCACCAAAGCAGGTAACATGAATTTACAATGGTTCATGTTTCCTAACTGGACAGATTGATATCCCTAAAGTTTAACTGGCTTTGTGTTACACTGTGATGGTCAAGTGTTTCTTATATTTAATTTCCTTTATTTTTGAGCAGTGTATAAAAGATGTCACTAAGCCTCAATTTGTTAATTATATGGTCAAAAATGTCAACAGATGTGAAGATGAACAACAACCTAAAAAAAAGAAGCCAGTGTACAATTTAATATGATTTTGGCGCTTCTATTTGCATAGCAAAGATTTCAGTAGAATTTAAGTGAATCTCAAAACTACAACTGAAAACAATCATACATCTTTAGAGATTTGAGTTTTTAAATAAACATTTAACAGACAGTAATCCACAAAATGTACAAAAAGATGCAGGAAAAACATAAACCAGAAGGAAAGAAAAAAAAAGTTGTAATCAAAAGATGAAAGCCTTCAAATAACTTACATATCAAGTACTTTGAAAATAAGTGGATAACATTTTTCCATATAAATGAAGTAGATTTCTAAAATGACACCACAAAGCCTTTACACCAGACAATGAGATCTCAATATAGCACACATGGAGCAATCATAAAGGAAGGGGAGAATCTAGAGTCTGGCCTCTTTGCAGCCCTCTAGTGATCACCTCAGAGTCACTTAAAGTACCTTTATTATGCTTCAGGTGTTTTCTTATAAAGCTTTAGTATACGTGTAAAAGGTTTGCAAGGTTACAAAAGCCAAAGCCCACGCCAAATGGCGCTAATCTCTCATACAGAAAACACAGTTGACCCAGCGGATCACTTTTATTTTTGATGGCATAGTTCCTACAACAATAGGAAATATATGTTTGATGTTAACACTGTGCTTCTCTCCTACGCCTGAGCTTACATATGCTGTTTTAATACAGTCAATTCAAAGCTGTTCTCATTATCATATTTTTCTGTTTCCATTGTCAGACAAGGATGAGACCACACAAACACAGCTCAGCAAGACTAATGCAAACCAGAACATTTAGATGTGAATGTTTTTCTAACATGGTTAAAGCTAGATGGCTAAAAAGAGCAGACAGGGCTTTTTGAGAGTGAGGCCTTAAAGCAACAGGAGGAGTGTTTCAGACAGAGGTGCAAAGTAGTGAGAGATCTTTTTTAGTCTAAAGCATGCAAACCTACTGTATTCTAGCAGACCCCGAATTACAATTATGAGCCTTCAAATGAGCATAATAAGGGCACTTCAAATTATGAAAATGTCTTGAATATCACTTAATAACAAATTCAACATTCAGAGGAGCTTTAGATGGTGGTTGGGGGGGACCTTTAATGCAGCTTTAAGCAATGTGTGTAAATCCACCATATTCTCACTATTGACCTACAAAAATAGAAAATAGGCTTTGATGTTACAAGTTGGTCCAGACAGACACTTCATATACTGTATATATTTATGTGGCAGAGAGAAATTGTTTTTAAATATGGCCCTGTGCAGCATGGCACAAATAATGCTGATGTAAATTTAACCAAGATCAGTGGCTGGGACTTGCCCTTCAAAATAAAACACCGTTACTTCCATTTAAAGCAACTTTACATAAGAGAAGCCCACTTATATTTTGTGTCATCTCCAAACTCAGTGATAAATGCATTTCCTGCAATGCCATACAGCAGCACAACCATCTCTTACAACAGTGACCAATTCCATCCTGCTTCTGCTTTCTGTCATCAGTTTAAGTGGCGGGATTGTAATTTCACAGGCTTCTGTTGTCTCTATAATTAATGTATTTTTTCCCCTCAAATACCGGAATACTATTCATTGCACAAATTTGGCAGCAATGCATTGGAAATTGAGTGAAATATTTGCTATAGTACAGCCACACAAAAGACAGATTGTGACAGTACTGAAGTGGCCAGAGAATTCATCCGCAAAGCTTTTCCGGTCAGGAAGGTGCTTGAGGCACCAGGGTTTCTCTCTCTGCACCTTCCAAAGGTCTTGCATCGTTTCTGAGGACAGTCTTGAGGTAGTAGACGCCAGTCAACTCGTCTAATTAGAGGAATCTCTTATCCCCTGGATGACTCCTTATTAATGATGGCTCTGACTGGAAGGATAGAGTTCAGGTCCTTCCTCTCGTGTAGTATCCGGTACGACTGCGAAGACAGCAGCAGGATTATGAATAACTAATATGTGGCCCAGTGGCTTGGAGAAGGAGAAGAGAAAATATGAAAGGACCATGCTTATCAAGACACCAATGTACCTCGGCAAACTGAGCTTTGATTGTGTCAAACTTGAGCTTCTCATGGACTGCCCTGGCGACATTATTTTTTTCAAAAGGCTCTAAAAGCGAGGGAATAGCTGTTAAATTATTGTCGACATTTCTCACAATGATGTTAATTTTAAACTGTGGTGACAATGGCCTGTTATTTCTAATAAATTGGATACCTTCCACACATATGTATTTGTTATTCCACTCATGAGAATTGTTCTTAAGGAATGCTCTGCCTTCTCGAATAGAGATCACCTGTTTATCCCACCTGCAAGACAGAAAACAATGGGAAATTATTATTCTGACTCTTACACTAAAAGTTAACGCAATTTCCAAGGGCCTCAAGGACCATAGCGGTGCCAATAACTGCAAAATATCCATAGTTCTCTTCAAAGAAGGTTTTCCAGATAGATTCTGTTCCTTCCAAGCATGAGATGCCCTTTTTTAATTCATGATGATCTAGAAAACACAAATCTTGCTTGGCAAAGATACTAACCTAGGAGAGTTAAAAGATGGTCACATAACAATGTGGCATGCAATAACAGTTAAGCATAGTAACATAAAGGACCATAAAAATATTTAAGTTGCCATTTTTTCTTGGATACAAGAAATTTGATATATGAAGAAGCTTTTTGTGACCTACAACCAAAAAAAACTTTACACAAAGTTTAGTAGTTTGCATCGCTTAAAAAAAAAAAAAGCAAAAATCATTCAACATGTGCGACCTGTCTGAAGTGTCCCACACTGCAAAGATGTCTGTTCCACGAATTTTAGTTTCATTTTTCACTTTGGTGTGGTAACACACATACCACAAACACAGAGATCATGGTATGTCATGTTAGTGCTGTGTAAGGCCAAAGCTCTCACCTGCTCCTGCCCCTCAGCGGGAAACATAAAACCAGAGAGGAGGAAGTGGGACAGAGGACAGGGAGAGAGGAGAAATTGACAAGAAGAGCAGGAGAGAAAGAATGGGAGGAAGAAAATGAACAGGGAAAAATTCTGTTCATTGTAACATTCAATATTGTGACGTCCTTAGAAAATACCTGAACTCTGTGGCATAGTATTTGAGAAATCCCAAAAGCAGCTCTCCCAGAGAGGACTGGTTTCTTGAGATGTAGGGAGGGATGTGTTTGGGTCCCTCTGGAACCCTGTCTAGGTCCATTAAGGGATTAAACCACTCCTAAAATAAATTTTAAATAAACACAAATACACAGGACAAAACTTAGTTACATTGTCATTTAGTTTCCATCAAATAGCTAATAATTTCTCTTTGTGGTGAGTCATAACAGAAAATAAATGTCTTTGATTAATGTCTTTGAATTTCAATATTTAAGTCATTTTTATTTGTTAAATACATTTAATGTCTTATAGTTTCCATCTGTAATTACTTTAACAATTAAAAATAGCTAAATTGATAATGAACAAGAGATTTCATTGACTGTAAAATTAGACACTTACTGGGTAGTCCCTTTGTAGAGAAGGGAGGACAGGTTTACTGAGTGCTAAAGAAAACATCACATACAAGTTGAGTCAATCTCAGTCAAAAGAACAAGTACAAATCAAAACTATCTCTCCTACATGTGTGATTGTACTGACTCTGGAGGTAGTGCAGGACCAGCAGCACTAGCGTGTAGCTGCTTAATGTTCCCTTGCTGGCATCATTGATTTGACTGTGTCGTGCCCATTTCTTGATGACAAGGATCAAGGGTCTTATCCTGAGATCAGCTGAGAGAGACCATGCAAACACAGCAGGTCAAAACAAGTAATCTACTGCTGGAATAAAACACAGTCACAGTGAGAGCTGAGGCTTGAAAAGTTGCTGCCATAAAAAAGTCATTTTGATCATCTCACCCACCATTGGCATAACTCTTCAGAAGGAATGTGTTTCTGATGCCCACTGTGTTGTTGATATTCAGATCAAACTCCAGATCACTAAGGAGTGAAGATCGTAGAGAAACTTAAACATATAAATCTTATTTCTGATTTGATAATGATGGTTTCAGCAACTGTTTTTCTCCCACCTGCCTCTCTCTCTGAACCTGAGGATCGGCACTTTGGCTCTGATCAGTCGAGTCCTCTCTACATATGCTGAAAATCAAATCAAATATGAGCTCAGTTGTTATTAGTTTCATTTTCTGTAAATAGAAACCCACTTTTTACAAAGTAAGCAGCACCCCCTAGTGGAATCTGACAAAAGCATAAACTCTTCTAACAAAAACATGTTATGAAAGCCAATGATAGGGCACCAGTATTCCTTTTTAAGTTTCGTAAATAGTACTAGATATGTATCGCAATACTAACTTACATGGTAATCAGTAAGACACTGTTTCCAACCATGTCAAAAACTCTATAAACGTTAACAGCAAATTATATATTTTCATAGAGGATTAGCTGTTTGATTACTCACAGAGGGATCTGAACAATTTTTGTAGGCAAACAAGAACACGAATAGGATCGGGCCTTTTCTGTAACAAAAAAACCAAAAACAAGTGTGCACGTGATTTTAAAGAGGAATTGAATATCTAAAAGTGTACATTTTACACATTGGATGACAGTTACAGGACTATATATTTACATTTCCCTTGATAACCAGGCACATGTCAGCGTCACTGCTCCGGCAGCCCAATCCGTTCATAGATGATCCAGTCAAGTAAAGCCGTGCCACTGTGAGAAACGCATTTGGTGAATAAGAATCAAAACAGAACATCAGAACATACTGTGATTATATATTTTATACATACTTGAATAGACTTGCTGTATGTCTTGTTGTAGACGAATGCGGCACATCTCCTTACGTTCCAAATCTGAAGGCTGTTGCTGGCATGCCTCAAACAGTTCCACCATCTGACGACTCAGCTGAGGGCACAAAAACATGCAACGCTGACTAAACTAAACATAGCTATGCGTAAACATGCTCGAACTTAATCTTAATATTTTTCTTCCACACGCTAAGACTATCTTAAGTTACCTTGTCCTTGGCGTAAGTTTGTAGGCTGTTGAAGGTTTCCGGGACAGCCAGTACCTGAGGGCGGACATGGAGGTGAGGACCGGGATAAGAGTGATCAAATCTTGAGGGTTCTGCTGCTGCTTGCTCAGGACGACAATAGGGAGGTGGGCCATGAATTACAGGGGGAGATATTAAGTGATGGTTGGCAGAGTCAACACGTTGGCGTTTCACAGCATGGGGGCTATACTGATCATTCTGTCTCCTGGAAGAAGCATAATGATGTAAAAAGGTAAAGACATGGAAAAGGCAGAAGAGTCAGAATAATATGACTTATTCTGTAATGAATAAATGGTAATGCATGACATACTTGCGCCCATTGGTCATAGCTGGCATGTGACGAGGGAGGACCGCTGAGTTTGTTGGTGGGGGGTTCCATTCATATGGAGGCAACCTCTCAAGTACAGGGGCACGAAAGCTTACAAAAACACATAAGCTCATTTTACTGTACAGAAAAATGAAGTGTACAAATAACCATTGGTAAATAATGAATAAAAAGATAAGTTGTTAGCTTCTATCATTATACTGAATCTCTTCTTTCAGCTGCTCCTGTTAGGGGTCGCCACAGTGGATCATCTGCCTCCATCTCATCCTATCCCTTGCATCCTCTTCCCTCACACCAACCTTCTGCATGTCCGCCCTCACTACAACATCAATCTTCTCTGTGGGTTTCCTCTTCTCCTCTTGCCTGGCAGCTCCATCTTCAACATCCTTTGTCCAAGATATCCACTATCCCTCCTCTGCACATGTCCAAACCATCTCAGCCTTGCCTCTCTCGCTCAACATGAGCTGTCCCTCTGATGTCCTCATTTCTAATCTTGTCCATCCTGGTCACTCCCAGAAAAAAATCTTAACATCTTGAATCTGTCACCTCCGGCACCACCTCCTGTAGTTTTGTCAGTGCCACTGTCTCTAAACCATACATCACAGCAGGTCTTATAAACCTTATTTTTCACTCTTGCTGCAAAGCACTGTTAATGCTTGTCTCCACTCACTCCTCCCTCCCTGCGCTCTCTGCTCCACCTCGCTTGTGCTCTGTTTGTTGCTTTGAACGGTTGACCCCAGGTATATAAACTCATCCACCTTCACTGCCTCTACTCCTTTAATCTTAATCATTCCACCTGCCTCATTCACATTCACACACATGTATTCTGTTTTACTTCCACTGACTTTCAGTCTTCTTCTCTCCGGTGTGTACCTCCACCTCTCCAGGCTCTCTTACACCTGCTTTGTTTTGAATGTGCCAATCTGTGAATGAAATCATAAATGCAATGATTCCTGAAATGTTTCGAAAACAACCATTTCACAGCAGGATTAACTGGAGAGATGACCAGCCAGGGTTTGTTTTTATCCTAGCACTGTTAGCTTTCACTTTTTCTTCTTCACACATCAGCATAAGGCAACACCGATGACTGTAGTAAGGAAAATCAGTGCTTTAGTGGTGATAGTCAACGCAGACACTGGGTTCCTCCTGCCCATCTACCACAGAAATAAAGAAAGGCTAAGACAAAAATGGCAAAGGGCATTACCCAGGCAGCAAAAACAAAGAAAGACACTATAAATTCTACATTCTAAATGTCTTCTGTCTGTATTTACAGAGCAGTATTTCAGAGATGATGGGATCACACTGAATGAACGTTTCTCAGCTCCACACAAAAGGGGCTATGCTGAAGAAGACCTGGAGGAGCTGACGCTTGAGGACAGGATCAGTTCAAACCGGTAGGTCACGCAGTGGCAGACAGGCACATAGGTTGTTGTAATCATGATTGGACATGGCGCTGCAAGTAGTACATAAGTTACTGCTCAGCATATTTCAGGAAACTATCCACAATTTGTTTCCCAATTTCCTTAAAAACACCTAAACGACACTGAAAGTTGTGTTTTGCTCTTTTCCTTCTCTGCCTTTTCTCATCTGCAGAGGCTTCAGTTTGGATATGAACTCACTGCTCAATGATAATGAGCCTCTGTTCTTCAGATTGGGACCCACACAGGTTAAAAAATGCTTAATACTGGAGACGATTGATTATTTCTGGTTATGATTGTTTCATTAATCAAGCTGATTAATGGCAGCCTTTGAGCCAGCAGCCGGTGCGAGGTCCAGGGGATCTGAGGCATGACCTGGAAAGGAGGCGACAGGAGAGACTGGAAGGGGTTAAAGTTACGATACCTGGGACCAGTATGTCACAGCGCCCCCTGGGCCCAGTCAGGTGAGACATAAATCATCTTATTAGAGACTTTCCTGTGCTTTTTACATGGGTGAAAGGAGGCAGGTGCATGCTAGCTTAGATGAATTATTAAATGTAATATGTAAATCCACCATCTCTGACTGCATCTGGTGACGGTAGTCCTTGTTCTTGAGGAGCTCGCTGTAGTTTTACATGAAACAGGTTCAGGTTAAAATGAATCCTCCAGCAGAAGGGAGACTAAAGTTAACAACTGCAGTGCAAGACGGTGGAGCTGGAGTCTGAGTGAGCTGAGTATCAACAGCAACTTGGTCAGCGAGCCGCTCAGTAAGGAAACTGGAAGGGCCATGGCTAGCTCGTTGTTAGCATAGACTGTATAGGCTTCTATACACTCACTGGCCAATTTATTAGGTACGTGCTGCATGTACCAAGTTGCAGCTCCTTTTGCCTTCAGAGCTGCCTTAATTCTTCATGGCACAGATTTAAGAAGGAGCTGGAAACATTCCTCAGAGATTTTGGTTCATATTGACATGACAGCATCACACAGCTGCTGCAGATTTTTTGGCTGCAAATCCATGATGAGAATCTTCCGTTTCACCACATCCCAAAGTTGCTCTGCTGGATTGAGTTCTGGTGACTGTGGAGTCCATTTGAGCAGAGTGAACTCATTGTTTGAGATTATTTGAGCTTTTGGGACATGGTGTGTTATCCTGCTGGAAGCAGCGATCAGAATATGGGTACATCCCCATTCCCAGAAGGGAAGCTCCATCTAAACAAAGGGCACAAGAACCTCCTGTACAGAAGAAATGAAACAAGCAGGGAGTTCCCAGTAAATCATAGAGCTTCTTTGTATCATTCAGAGTGTTTTACCGATCATAGCAAAAGTAAAAACCCACAGCAGTTTCGAGTGAGAGTCCAACAACAGTCCCTCATCTCTCATCTCTTGACTGCTGGTCAAATTTTGATTCTTTTTTGTGGTTTTAGTGAAACTTCAGTGGCATATTTTTAGGTAGTTCCCCTCTCAGTAGACTGCAGCTGCTAGCTGAAAGACAAGACGATGCATTTATCAGAACCTTTCCTCTGCTGTTTGTATTGTTTGCTGGAAGAAGACCTGTACCTTTGAAATTTGAATGTGTTGTTTTTAAGACATGGCTTTTATGTAATTATATCAAAGTGGTGCAGCATTGATTAAAGGAGCATTTGATTAAAAAAGGTTTAAATTATTTGTCTCAGTGATGTGGATGTGGGGTGCAGTGCCGAGGTGTCTCAGATGGACCACAAAGGATTCTCCAGCTGGTTAAAGGATAAGAGTAGGAGACGAGAAGGAAACACGGTGAGTGTCAAGAGTCGGGCTGCAGCCGAGTCTTACCTGTTTTAGCAGTGCGATCCATTTCATGAATACTTCCTGTAGGGACAAAGTGACTTTTAAGCCTTTTCTCACCTTCAGGGACCAAGGAGAGGAACTTCGAACAGGCCAAGCACAGGCCCCCAACGCAGGAACAATAGATCTGGTTTTCAGAAACAGAACTTTCACAGCAGCCCTGCAGGTAACTCAGCAACACAAAACAGTCAAAGAAAGGGGAAAAGAAGCGTTTTTAATCAAAACCAAAATGTGTAGTTTGCAAGATCTAAATGTATTTACCCGCCCAAATCTGAGAGGACATACATGTGTCCACTTCCTGTGCCTTTGACGGGTGACATCACATGATTGTGAGCGTGATGGGTGCACACAATATAGGAAAGGAGTCTGTTATTTATTTCTTAGAAATCTATGATTTTTTTTTTCTGTGGCTTCTGACCATTTGATAAATGTAAATGCCCATTATACTTAGGTAAATTACAACTAAATAGCAAAACGTTGCATTAAATGCTGATACCCAGTGTAAATAAACCAGCTGTGCATCCACTGTCAGTGCAGGTGTTCGGGATTTTCATTAAATTTTGGACAAAATTCTTGACTGCCCTGACTCAGCCTCAGTCAGCTAAAATAATCTCAGGGTATGAAGAGCTCCTCCTAGTTATTCTTCTAATTATTAGTCTAAAGAATATGTGTGTGAATGAGAGGGAGACAGGGCGGATGGTTAAGATGCAAGGAGTAGAGGTAGTGAAGGTGGAGAAGTTTAATAACTGGGGGTCAGTTGTTCAAAGCAATGGACAGAGCACAAGAGAGGTGAAAAAGAGAGTGCAGGCAGGGTGGAGTGGGTGGAGACGAGTGCCAGGGGTACTTTGTAACAGAAGGATAGCAGCAAGAGTGAAAGGGAAGGTTTACAAGATGGTAGTGAGACCTGTTATGATGTATGACTTGGAGATGGTGAGACTAACAAAAGGACAGGAGGTAGAGCTGAAGATGTTGAAATTTTCCCTGGGAGTGACCAGGATGGACAGGATTAGAAATGAGTACATCAGAGGGACAGCTCAGTCGAAGCAGTTTGGAGACAGAGAGATCTGATAACATTTACAAAATTGTAGAGCCAAAGGTCAAGGTTACACAGGGTCAGATTTAAGGCAGAAGCAGACTGGAAACCTAGGCATTTCATTCCTGCCTGTGTTGGTTTACTTAATATCTTGTGTTTTATGTTCATGTCAATATCATTATTGTAAAGAAATATATACTTTTATATACACAAACATTTGTGCTTTAGTGAGAGAGAGAAGGCTGAGATGGTTTGGACATGTTTAGAGGAGGGATAGTGGCTATATTGGAAAAAGAATGCTGAAGAGGAAGACCACAGAGAAGATTCATGGATGTAGTGATGGAGGACGTGCAGAGGTTTGTGTGAGGGAAGAGGATGCAGAGATGGGGTGAGATGGAGGCAGATGATCTGCTGTGGCGACCCCTAATGCTGCGTTCACACCGAATGCGATTCGTGTAGCGAATTCGCCTCAGCTGCCTCTGTTTGGCCGCGCGGCGAATTCACCCCTATTCGCGTGTCCAAAAATGTGTTCATAAACCACACACGAATTCGCCTGATGCGAATTCGCGTGTGGGAGGAGCTACCGCCAACCTTGGATACCTTACCCGCCTCCTCTTACTACTTCTTACTACTATAATATTGCTGCTGGCTATGGTCCTGAAGGAATCTCCAGTGGCGAGATAACTGAAGAAAAACAATATATACAAATATTATTATAAATGATCTCCTCCATCTTCGTTTTGGACTCCACCTGCTGATCACATCATCAACACATCACTACCAAAGCCAAGTTCCTGATTGGTTGACGCGACGCAAATTTTCGCCTAAGTTCAGATTTTTGAACTCTGGAAAATTTGCACAGTGCGGAATAATTTTCACCGCGCCGCACAAAACGCGCCGCAGGACCTCTCGCCGCGTGTTTACATTGACTTAACATTGAAACCAGCCGCCCCCGCCGCGCAAATCGCGTTCGGTGTGAACGTACCTTAAGACTACACAAAGTAGGACAGTTTATTTCCATGCATCTGTTGAGGTTACACAGTGTGATGCTGGATGATGAGGCACGGTACAAAGTGGAGCCAGACAAGTTCCTCCCACCACTCAAATGCATGTTTTGTTCTGATTCATTTATTATCATTGTGTTGAAGAGCAGCTTTGGCTAAGAAGCTCACTGGCGGTCCTGTGAACTAGCTTTATACACAAAGTTTTTGCTATCAGTCCTTCATCAGGTAAAGAATTTCACAGGATCTATCAATTGTTTTACAGCTTTACTTCTTTACTGTGGTCCTTTGGTGTAGCAGTACAGTAGAGACCTGTATGTTTTTGCCTTTGCTGTGCTGCTCTTCTAAATTCGCACAGTGGTCAGTAACCCTTCCAGTCTCTCATGTATCTTGTACATTCAAACTACTCATTGCTAAAATGCATTGCAAAAGCAATATGGTGATGGTTGGGGGACTTGGATGGACTACACGTAAATAAATTGTTCACCTGACTGTAGTGGCCTGCCTATTTAAATAGTCTTTGTAAGTCTTAGTTTCAGTAATGCAAGCGGTTATTGATGGTGGTTCCATGACTGCAAATGGACATGAATTCACCAAATTAACTTTGTCAGTAAGGGGTTCTTACTATTCATATCAAGCTGATGAATCTGACAATCGCAGGTAATCTTTTGTTTTAGTCAGTTAAGTGTCCTACTGTGTCTCCAGTCTTAATAACGAGGAAAAAACTGAGCACAGGCTTTTCTGTCCAAAACATGCAAAAATAAATAGCAGCTTGGAGGTTTCCGATTCCCCTCACCATAAACGCTGGCCTCAGCCATCGTCAGAGGCAGGCTGATCAAGCGTGGTGCACAGTGGCCACACCGACACAGATGTTGACCAAGCTCATTAAGTAAATGGGCCTATAATTGATTTCAGTCAATACCCTATCCTCAGTGAGGGTGTGCATCTACCGATCGGAAACAGGCTCCAGGGGAGTGGAGCTAACAGCTTGAATAAATTCACTGTGTTGGGTTTCAGATAATGCCAGCCTTTGCAAATGCTTATGGGGATTAGTTTGACTTTAGCTATTTAGGAAGCTGATGCTGATTCCCAGCAGAGGGTTAGCATCAAGATAAAAATGATTGCCAGGTCCCTCTGTTTCTGTATCTATTTTTTATTCTTATAACATGATACATGGACTGTTAGAAATCTGTTGGTTAGATACGGAGATAAATAGGCCCCAACATACAACGTATTTGTTCCGTTTTTGTTTTTTTGTGGAGTTTTTTTTATTCTGTTGGTAAATAATTATTTTCCTCTGTCTTATTTTGGTCCCTTTGCTATAACTAGAGTGCAGCAGAGCTCGTTACAGCACGGTTAATTAAGTCACATTATCAGCTGGCCTAATTGGCCATATCATGGCCGAGGCATACATCCTCTGGTTAAATTCCCTTGTTGCTTTTTCTCAGAGGAGCAAGTTATCTGGAAGATGGCTGGTGGTTGCATAAAGCTGCAGTGGCTCTACATTATTTTTGTCATCATTTTTGTTATTATATTTATCCTCTTTTGTGCTAAAGCATAGATTTAAAGTGTTTAAAGTGAACATTAAGTAACAACTTTAAAAGTGTTTGTTTTCTACAAAACCTGTGCTTGACAGCTATGGTAAAGGTGAGAGAAATGTGTTTCCAAGGTGGTTGAGTAATATTGTTATAAATGTTGATCTTAATAATAACCAAAATAATCCTGAATATGGCTTGATTTTATTTATTTATTGTATTAAAGTAACAATAAATTATATGTCACATATCTCCAATTTTTGCATTAGCAATAAGAAAGAATAAGAAATAAGAAAGTTATTTTTTTTCAGCTACACCATTGAATTAGCAAATCCTAGTATCTTTTATTTTCCCTGAAAAAACAAAACAAATTTAACATAGATTAAGTTAATAATTTTCACTTGTTTCCCTCTGCCCCATCTGTAGTTATTCTATGCTAGGTGGAGGAGAAGGATGTTATCTTTTATTAATAATTGCAAATTGGAGTATTTTAACCCAATACACTAATAGATGGATGGATGAATGGATGTGTGGATGTATGTATTTATGGATGTATGGATGTATGCATGTATGTATATATGGATGGATGGATGGATGTATGGATGGATGGATAGATGGTATTTAGTGTTTTAAGTGCCCAAACCTAACCAGCAAGGCAAAGCAAATGTAAGAAGCAAGTGAAATAAAAGCTACTCAGTAAGTCAAGTAAATGTTAGTGTTTTGTAAAGCAAAAGGACAAATCACCATCTACAGGAGGACAAATCTGTGGACTTTACACCACTGATAATATTTTCCTTTATGTGCAGCACCAGAAGGATCTAACAAACGGCAGATTTGGGGTGAAAATGCACTACTTCAGCTTTCATGGGTTTTTTTGGATACCAGGGCCATGATAAATTTCCTGGACAGACAGGTTAACAGCAGGAACATCATCAGGCCTTACAAGCAGCAGAGGTAAAATAGATCCGTGCCCACGTGCTGAGTCCGTTCCAGCTCCTCCCATAACAAGGATGGCTTTACAGATATTTAGCGAGTAGTACTGCATTGTTCTCGGATGCTCCTGGTGATTCAGTCTTCAGCGATGCGTCTCTTTTTGCCAGCTGAATCTGAAATAGACTGTGTGGAAACACTGATATATTGTCAGATTCAAGCAGCTCCTATGGGTGGGCAGCATGTCACAATAAACACCACCCCTCCCACTCTCCTTTCTCTATACATTACACGGTTCCTAGGGGACATTTGCACAGGGATCTGGCAGTAAACACACTTCATTACAAGGTCTTTTATTTTCAGGCAGCAAAGATGCATCCAAATCAATTCCTCCTTGCCCTTTGATCTAGCATGCCAGAGCTTGTATGCTGCACAAGCACTGTACATTTTATGGAGACGCTGGCATAAGGCCTTAAGAAATAAAAATGACTGCGTTACGAAGATGACAGCAAAATGTGGCTGTTATTAAGAGTCGTCAGTTTGTTCTTGCTGTAACACTGAAATGCCCTTGCACTACTTTTTATGTGGAAGTAATTTTTAAAAAGAATCAAGCTATGTGTTATTTAGATGCGGTAAAGGTAACCTTCCTGGAAACTAAAGGAGTAACAGAACATAATGATAAGTGAAATGGAATTCTAACAGTTTCTCCCTGGGACTAATAAACTATTTTGATTGTGATGATGAAAGAAAAGAAGAGAGAAAAGACAGACTAGAACGTATAAACACGTTGCTTTGTCTCTGTAAAAGAATTCTGTGAACACCTTAAAGCTTGCACGCATGCTCTCCCCCTGGTTTTTCTGGGACAGACTGTGCTGTGCCAGAGACACAATTTTAGCCTTTCTTACGTGCTTTAAATGTTTTACTCATTGGAGATTGCACACCACTAAATTGGGTTACCTGTTAGATGGAGGTTAGCGGCTTTTCGAGTGAATGCACTGTATGAGACAGGATGGAAAAACGAAAAGAAGAGCTGAAAAAAGAAAGTGCGCTGCTTAAAAAAATAAGAAGAATTCTTCACCACCGGCGGTCTCCAGAGGAAATGAAACCATGCTTCAAAAAGCTGGAAGGCTCGGTAAATTGCTAATTGATTTGAACGCCAATATGTACGTACAAATAGCAGAACCAATAATAATAATAATAATAATAATAATAATATCATCATTATTTAATACTGTTGCCTGCTCTGTTGTAATTCTAAATTTTATGCTCTTTTTGACACAACCCTCCCATTGTGGAAGGGGAAGGGAAGGGGGAAGGTGTTTTTTGGAAAATGAAGATTTATTGACATAAAAGTGTGCTCTGTCTTACGTGCGCGCGCGAGTGTGTTTGCTGGTGACAAATCTGTGCCAGGCCAGTTTAGCTGTTGGAACGTGTTGGTGTCGGAATACAGTTACACATAATGTGGAATTGTCTTGGTGAGATAGTCAAAGCGTGCCATAAAGAACACGTCATCTGGCATATGTTGCTCTGAAGCGACGGAGCATTAATGCAGGGTTTATGGTAGCTTTTTAGTCGGTATTAAAAGGAGTTTGTTTAATAAATTGCACGTCTGTACAGAGAAATGTGTTAAAACAGTTCTTAAAGTGTCAACTCTAGGTGAACAATAATGGTAGAAAAGAGCCAGACACAGGAGGTTTGCCTTCACTGACGTGGATGAGCCACCCAACATTGGAGCCCACACCCCAAATACCGCATCCATGATCTGCCTGCCAATTCTCATCAGACTCACCTCTACCTTCACAGCAGCTCTTCCCCATTTAATTCCCACACACGCACACACACACACACACACACACACACACACACACACACACGCAGAGCTTGACATTGATGAGACAATCATGGGCTGTCACCATTCATAGCTCAACATTTCTTATTGTTCTGTTTCTTTTTACCATCGCTGCAGTTCTACAGTAATGTGGAGTGCGTACAGCCGAACATGTTTAGACACACTCGCACATTCGTGTGCCCAAACTTTGGACTGGTAATGTATATGATTTTAAAATGGCAGAATTATAGGTCCAAATAAAAGAACGTAGCCTCTGCGAGTCCTACTGTGGAATCGTTTCACTGACCTGCTGACTCCGAGCATCTTCTGCAGTTCCATTTGTAACCCTCACTTGTTTCTTGCGTCTGCGGTTTTGTCTTTTTTGCTACTTTGCTTGTTTTAAAATCACTATTAGTGCAGTGATCTGCTGTGCTCTGTTTAACTGACAGAGATGTGAGTGTGTTTGGGTGTATTTCTGGTATCTGTCACCCCAGCTTTAGAAGTACCAAGAACTATGTTAATTAAAGTAGGGGGGGGCTGCTGCCATGGGCGAGCACTGAGGGCTCAGTGTAACATGCTTAGCTTCTGTGTGTGTGTGTGTGTGTGTGAGTGCGTGGCCAGTTGTGACTGACCCCAGCTTGTGTGTTCCTGACAGCAGCATAATGAAGGTGTCTGCTGTTCAGTTAGCTGAGTCGGACTCTTTCTATGGGATCTCCAGCCAGAGTCGCGCAGACATAGTGAGCAGTCCATTTAACACCGCTCTGACTCCAGCAGAGAGAGGTTATGGGCCAGAGAGTAGAACACACACCATGTGTTCAATCGAGGTCAGAGAGGCCATGTTAAAGGAATACTAAGGCATTGTCTGCTTCTCTGAGACAAAGGATGAGATCAATATATCTTTTTTTTCTCCATGCGTCCAGCATAGAATTGCCTAACGCTATGTCATCCTTTAGTAATACCCACAGGGGAATTTATTTTCTTTATTTAACCCTTCGTAGCATTAGCAGCAATGAGCTGCTGCATGCTGCAGTTTTGCTCTACTGTAAACACAAACACTGAGAGCAGGAGCAAACTGTTGGTGTGCTGCACACGGCACAGATATACCTGCAAAGCCTTGTGCCAGAAAAGCTTTCCAAGAAGTGGTTTAAGTAGTTTAAAAGGTTTATTTTCACTGCAGTCAGGATTTCTCCTGCATTTAACTAAGTCATGTTATTGTCTAACAAAACAAGTAACTAAAAACCTATCAAAGCAAATCAATCTTTTTGCCAGAAAGCCTTTCGTCGGTACTCATATGCAGCGAATCAACTTGTCGATATGGCAGCTTTACAGCTGCTGACAGGTGGCTTTAGGTGGATTCCTGTTACATGGAGTTTAGCTGGCAGTCTCCCCCATGAAAACAGTGTTGGAACGACTTGCAGTGTTCTGGATACTGGATACAAAGAAACGCTGCGTAAAGTGTAACACTTTACTCCATAGAGGTTTTTCTCCCTAAGTTATACACGCTCAGTGAAAAACCCGTGTTGTGGTGAAACACAATTCTCAAACAAAAGATGACCTTGTTTTGCCTGCAGTTATGAACCTGCACCGCCTTCGGTGAAGCCACTGAGAAGATGCATCTGCTCCACCAGCGCACTCCGTACAGTGCACATCCAGTGCAGCAGACGGTAAATGAGGTTATTTTACAGGAAGAGTGGCGTCCTATTTTCCCAGTATAGTTTCAGAGAATCCAAACCACGGTACCCTGAAACTGTTCTGCCTGTACTTGATACCCCAGTGCTTTACTGAGACACTTTAAGTTTTAGTATACAGTATAAATACAGCATAAAACCCTTTGAGAAAAAAAACGTCAAGATACATTTCAGTGGCTACACTGAGGGGAGCTTACACATTGATCTAAAATTACTCACCTTACTGTTCAATATACATAACTGTAAACAAGAAGATAGCAGTACAGTTAAGAAGATAAAATATTAAAAACCCTAAATTCAGAGTCAAGAAGTCTGTAGAGAGAATGGCAGGAGGTAAAAGTCCAGTTATTAAGGGGGGGAGTGACTATAATCAGAAATCATTGCATTGTCATTACACAGTTATTATTGCAGGTTATGATTTATACAGATATAAATGAAGGAAATATCGAAATGAGTGAATGAGAATGTGGATGTGAAAGTGGAAATGAATAAATATAATAATATGGTGTGTGTGTGTGTGTGTGTGTGTGTGTGTGTGTGTGTGTTATGAAACAAATTAAAATTAAATGGGGAGGCTGAACGTGAGGTTCAAACATATCTGGGAGCAGATAAGAGCATTAAATATATTGCCTTTAATGTGTCAGAGTATGTTAAATACAATTTATAAAAGGCACAGTAAGGCAAATAATAATAGCACACATTTGAAGGTTATTTAACATTCAAACAATATAATATAAAAGAATATCCCTTGGTTGAAAAGTAAAGTTTTTTGGGCCATTGCAGAAGAATAACACAAAACTGCTTGAGATTAGTGTTTCAAACCTGAAGAAAAAGCAAAGATTTGAATGAACCTTGGTAAATAATTGACGGTTGAACTGATATTGGAGCACATGAAGAAACAGATGATAAAATCTTCTGAAAACTGCCATGCATGTACAAAAGAACCTGCCAAGCAACAGAATGACTAACATTTGAGCAGCTCTCTGCAGCCTGCTGTAAACTCAGCATTATTGCCTCTCAAACCTCTGACAGAGGATGTTGGAAAAGAAAAAAAAAAAAAAAGTTTGGAGAAGTGAAGGCTTGCAGATTCATCTGAACGGTCAAGGACGAGGATTTAAAGAGTAATCCTCCAGCTCAGCCTCCCCTCTTTGAGTTTGTCCCCGTCTTTGATGCAGAGCGTTCGTTTCTGGGAACGTCTCACAGATGGCGCTCTTTTCTTTATCTGCTTATTGTGGTAAACCACTTTCCCCCGAACAATCTAGAGACATGAAATGTACGTCCAGTCTCTGCATCCTGTGTGTTGGCAGCAAACAGAGAAGCTTAGAGGAGAATAGCATTAACATCAACACAGTGCACACACACACACACACACACACACACACACACACACACACACACACACACGAAAAATAAAGACTTCCTCACACTAAATCCATGCACTGCACATTTTTTCCTCGTTCCTATTGGAAGTTTAATCTGTCACTCAATTTGAAGTGTAAACATCGGGATGTTAGTCATTTTAGCTAAGATGTGGACAAAGACGTGCAGGCTAAACACTTGCTGTACTGTACTGTACGTGTTTGTTCGTGGGCCACATATGCATTAGAATCAGGTCTGCAGACGTGAAGACAAAAAATGACATCTACAAGACGGGAGAAGATGTGCTAAAAGCCGGAGTTTTCCCTGCAGGCATGGGTGTGCGGCATCCATTACCAGCAAGCTGGAGACATCATCAGCAGCTCTGTGGACCTTCAGTCTGCGCCACAGGTCACCGCCACAGCATGATGCTGTTCTGGGCACGAAAAGAACAAGGCTTACATGTGAAAATTAGTGCGAAGCACTATTTTATAAACAGCAGCATGCATCATAGACCTCCAGCAGGGACTCTGTGAACGTCAGAAATATACAAGCACATTTATAAGCAGCATATATCCTCATTGTCTCTCACAAAAACCTCCCACAGCTCCAGTTTGTCTGAGAGGAGGATCTGGAATATCGTTCTTCCAAAAGATATCCCCTCACTGGGTGTTTTGATGATGGTGGTTGAGAGCACTGTCTAAAGTTCAAAGTCTCTCGCAGATCTTGCAACTGGAGGCCAGAGCATGATTCACATGATTTTCATCAAACCATTCAGTGGATAAAGGTGATCACTCAGAGCAGCAGAGTATTGATTTCTGGTGAGCCGTCCCTCTCAGAACCCCCTCCCCTCGGCCTGAACTAAATTCAATCAAAATGTGGACAGAGAGGTCTCAGTATGGCCTCCTGTCAAAATAAAGGCTTAATAAATGTAATCCAGACCGACTCCTCAATTTGTATATAATGTAAAATGAATGGCGTCTGTATTGCACTGTAACACCACACACTGCAGGGATCTGTGCCTCCTCCTCTCCTTTACCAATAACACAGCACAGTGCCTCCAACCTCAGACTCAGGCCTGTGAAATATTAGATCTAAATACACGTCTAAAATATCACTGAACGTGTGGGTTCATTTTTCACACGGGAAACCACGTTTGGAGTGTGAAATGTGTAAGCACGTCGCAGGTGGTTACATTAAAGTGTCTGTGTCCTGACAGAGTGTATTATTAGAGTCATAAATGTATCACAACAGTTAGCTTGCATTGCTGCCTTTCAATATTTGACCACAGGATAAATTAATAGAATAATTTAATGTTTGCATTCCTGAGATTTTTCTTGTAGTCTTTTTTTTTCTTCCTTTTCCATTTTTAGTCTTAATTCAAGCTCTTTAAGTTAGTGAATATAGAGAGTGTTTCAGAAGCATAGCTTCATAAAGTGGAATATCTGTAATTTATTCTGTTTGTCATGCTGTAATGAATATTGCTGTAGAAGGGGGTAGCGTCATTAGCAGTGGGGCAGGGTGAAAAGAAAGGCTGGCTTTAATGCGGTTGGATAAAAGCAGGGTGTGAGTGGGGACACTTCTATTTAACCCCCTGGGTGTGAAGTGCTGGTACCCCCTGCTATTTACAGCTTAGTAAATCACAGTCCTTTCAAGGCTTCATTTGAACTCCTGATCTTTTGGTTATATGTTTATTTTACTCTCGTTTGACCTTTACTTAAGCTGCGCTGGGATGAACACCTTTTTTCAGTCCAAGGCAGCAGCATAGGAAAGGTCGCACATTAAACAGTAAAGAACAACACACACATTAATAATCCACGACGATGGAAGCTCCACAAATGCATAAAGGAGCATGAGGGAGCCAGAGCCTTAACGAGCCGAGGCTATAAACACTGGGCACTCTGTGCCTAATAGCTTTGCAATATGAGACGTGAGGCAAGCGAACGTCTCCGTGCATTCTTTAAAGCACTCTGCTGGACGACCGCTTTACTGCAAGCATCAAACAATACGGCAGGAAAATAATTTCAGCAGTGGAGACTTGGTGAATACTGCGTTAAGCTGTTTAAAGGCTCCAAGGTCAGAGAACGGGACTTTTTTTTCCGTCAGGTGCAGTTAAAGTGAAGCTTCTGAATGGTACAATGAGATGCAAGCAGCTTTGCCTGCAGTAGCTGAATCCCGACACACAGCCAGTCGCCAGCAAAACAAGTTATGGCTCTAATATATGTATAAGTGTTTATGAACCTGGGCATCACGTTGTGGCTGCCCTGAAGGACAAAGCCCACTGATGGATCTGTTACTAAGCGATGGATCATCTTTTATCAGCTTTGTCTGCTGGCACCACACAGCTAAAACAATCCATTTATTTAACTTTAAGCATTCTGTAAAATAAAGGCTTTCTGTGAAATTGAAATGGCTTGCTGCTAAATGTTTTACTAGGCCCTGAAAAATCATCAGTCAATTTTAGTGCGACATAATGAGCTTAAAGCTGGTTCCCAGGCTTCTCAGGTAGTCTTTATTTTGGCAGCATTAGTACATAGACGTTATTATCAATGCATTGTTTTAACTAGGCAGACCAATAGAACATCGTATTTAATGACTGTTGCTATAAAGGAAACAAGCTAATGTGAAAAACGTGACAAGGGAAGGTAAGCCTGAAGGTTCTCAGGGACTTGGAGGCCTCAATGGTGGAGCCAGAACAGGTCAAGGTGGGATAGCTGAGCCTATCCTAACAGTTTTGACATATCGTGTTTATACTACAGATAGTCCTACGGGATGCACAGGTGTACCCCTGTTTCTGAGAGTGTGCTAAGTGGCATGCTATGTATCTGCTGAGATCCTCGGAGAAAACTCTGTGAAACCCTGTCGGATTTTGGGGGTGGCACCGTGAGGTCAGCGTGTTGGTGAGGTGAGTCCTGGCCAGCTGCGTGTCTGCCTGCTTGCCTTGTAATCGACGCAGCATCCGTGTCCTGGCTCGGTCATACCCTCCTGCCCTCTAGCAGCGTCTCGTGCCCTCGGCCTGAAACCCTGTCAGGCTCGCCTGCCGCTCAGACACTGCCGCCCTTCTATATCTTTTCCCACTCCGTCCACACACCGCCTGCTCTTTTCTTGCTTCTAACTCTCTTTTCAGCCCATTTATCTCATTATGTTCTGGCTATCTCCAGTGGCGTTGAAAATGAAGTGTTAATCTCTCTTCTCATCAATCTCCTCAGCCCAGAAGTGCCCAAGTCTCTCCCTGCATCACAAAATGATGACTGGCACTTTTACTTGTTTGGAGAAATAAGTGTGGGGGCTAAATTGAATTTTAATGGATCACGCATCCCCCCTGTGAAAGGTGCAATCCATTACTGAATGATTGTAATGTTATTTGTTGCCAGTGTTGATTTATGGTACATACAGTGCACAGGGCCAAAGGTGGGCATGTTGGGGAAGGAAACGACGCAGTGTGTTGATGGAGTTTAACTACAGTACGGTGGAGAGGAGAGAAGGAGATGATATTAGCTGTTCATTCATCTCCTTATGAACACAACAGGAAGCTGTTGCTTCTCTTGGTTTGCCGGGCTGCTCTGGAAGCAGCTGTAGATGGCGCTGTAGAGCACGTGTGACTGCGTCTGCAGGTCAGCGCTGCAGATTCTGTTCTTGAATGTCCTCAGAAGAGATGTGGTTGTTTGTTTTTGTTTGTTTGTTTGTTTGTTGTTTGGCACCTCCTGGTGGTGTAATTACCACAATAATGTTTGTGATGGTAAAACACACACACACACACACACACACACACACACACACACACACACACACACACACACAAATCCTATCAATCAAACTTTAGACCAGTGCTAAAGGTCAGCCTGCTTCACCAGTGATTGATAAGCCAATAAATAAAGCATTTTCACGCACAGGAGAGTGAAAAACAGAAACTGTTAAAAGATCAAATAGATCTGAAAGACATGAGATAGAGATAGAGATGAGATAGAGATAAGAACTATCAGCAATTTTAATGTAGAACTGAATAAACAAATGAAATATCTTCAGTAAAGACACGTCTGTAAGCCACACTTAATCAAAGCCAGGCTGATGTCTGTCACACTAACAACATCCTTCATCTCAGCAGGAACAGAGAATAAACTCTTTTTCTTCTTCTTCTTCTTCTTCTTCTTCTTGTATTTATTGGTCCACATCCACATGCTTGTCTGCTGTCCTTTGGTTAAAGCATTATTTGCACATATTGTAAGATGAACAGTGTCTGCACAGCGTCATCAACGGAGCCCCGCAGGTATCCGTCTTCACCACCCCTCCGCTGGTCCTGATTCCCCAAATTACTCATCACCTTTAACTCAGTAAGAACACCGTCAAACACGTACATGACATGAGGTCATCAGGAGCAAACTGACTGAAAAAGTCCTGAAGAACTGGAATGATTAGAACCAGTGAGCGCGGGGTAGCCGTGCCAGCAGGACGGAGATAAAAGATTTCAACAGCTGCAGCTGCTCATGGGTCCTGAGGCAGAATTTTCCAGCACTGCAGAGAATAAAAGCTGAACCTGAGGGCTTTAGTGCTTCATTTTGTGTGAGCATGTGAGACACACATCCTGGTCCAAGACCAAGAAGACAGGCACCTAGCGTAAAGCACGTACAAAGCATCATTTCCCTGCAGTTATAGTGACACACCACCATAATAATCTGATTTTAGACCAAACTTTGGGTTTTTTTTTTTTTTGCTCTTTCCTGGTGGAGTTTTGTGACATCCAGATGTACATACAATATACATTTATTAAAGGAATCAGTGGGCCCTATCTTATTTTGGAGAGAGCTACTGCGCCTGACCGAGGGACAACGTGTAGCGTAGGGCTGTCCACTAATCACCGACTAAATGTGAGAAGCGTCTCACATTGATGACATTCAGACTCGGCAGGTAAACATTCACCTCATCATCTGCTACAGAGCTGTGAGAGTGAGAGTCACACGTGTGTGTGTGTGTATGAATGAATGAATGAAGACCTTTCATTTATTCCAGTGAGCAGACAGCAGTATCACCCTGCTCTGCAAACAGGCAACAAAACCACCCAATCCAGCAGCATCTTCCAGGAGGAGTGCGATCTTCTTCCAAAGGGCAGAAGCGATAGTGTCCAGACTTTTAAAAAACTGCCATATTATGATTAAAAGATAGGTGTCTTTTAGATCAGGGACCGGCCTTCCTGTTGTTCCTCATCTCTTTGGAGCCTGAAACAGCACACCAAGACACGCGCACTGTCATTTTTGGTCTGAATTTGATTTGTAATTCTCATGGCTGACCTTACACTATCCCCCTGTGT
>VUQH01088191.1:67074-78138 GCA_015106775.1 Etroplus canarensis
CCCCTGAAAGTCTGCGAGAAGGTGTGAATTAATACAGATCACACACACATATATATATATATATATATGTGTGTGTGATCTGTATTAATTCACACCTTCTCGCAGACTTTCAGGGGTGTTTGGCCATGAAGTGGCCAGGTTTGTAGCTTAGCCACAATCTTCTCCTTCAGGTCAGCTGCTCTTGCACACAGTGTTCAAGTTGTTCCTGGGGCTTGGTATGCAGTCTTGGTGTGTGAGGATGATAATGATGATGTCTCACCCCTGACCTGACATCCTGGCTCCCCCTTGCCATTGCATTTGTGTTGTACCTCGTCAGTCTCTAGCTGCGTGTATACCTTTTGGATGCTCCCTTGTATTGTCCTCAAGGGGTCGCCACAGCGGATTAAATCCGCATTGGTAGAATTTGGCAGAGGTTTTTTACGCCAGATGCCCTTGGTGAGGGGGGCTTGTGTCTCCACCTGGGATCGAACCAGGGACCTTTCGCTTGTAAGGCGAATGCCCGAACCACTACACCACCGGGGACACTCATCAGTCTCCAGCTGTGATAGCAGTTACGTCTCGCGGATGTTGGAACGCCGAGTTACTGAACTGTTTTGCTGTTAGACTAGATGTTGGGTTTTGACGAATCCACAGGTCCCACATCCTCTTCATGTAACCTCTTCCGCCGGGGTTCAGAATCAGAATCAAGTTTATTGGCCAAGTCTGTTTGCACACTCAAGGAATTTGTTTCAGTGTCAGATATCTCATTGTACACAAAGACACAACAGCAAGACACATACACAGACATCAACAATGGTACGAGTAGTAGCATTCCAACAGTTTCCTGTGCTCATCTCTTGTCCATTTATATATACAGTATGTGTGTGTGTGTGTGTGTGTCTAGACTGTGAACATGATGTAGTAAAGCCTCAGTAAAGAACCATAATAATTTGTTACTTAATAGAAGGAAAATGCAGCTCCCAGTCCTTCTAAAAATGCCTGCTTTAAATGCTGTGCATTCTAAGCTGGATTGGTAATGAGAGCTACTGGGGCGTCTCCATTCTATATAGCTCTGAGTGCGGCGTGCAGGCACCAAGGCATCTGGATGGTCTTCAGAATGATGAGAAATCTTTGCCAGTGATCCATGCATTCAGCATCTTCAGAACAGTGATGTATAAAACACTGTCTAAAAGCTCTTCCTAATAGCTTGCACAATAGCTGTCAGCAGCTTCTGAAAAATTGCATTTTATTGTCACGCAATGTACTAGAAGCTGCGAACTCAAGTTACTGAGCGAAAGAAAATACGGGAGAAGATTTAGCTTTCAGCTCAAACTTACAAACTAGATTTTTGAGCTTTAACGTTGCACGTTCCTGGCTTTCTCTTTATTAAAAGAAATGACTGTGAGGTTACAGGTGCCTTGTGATTAGATAATCAGAATGGATTGGTGCTTATCCAGCACTTTCCTACTCTAACTGAGCACTCAAAGCACTTCTTACTACAAGCCTCATTCACACACACATTCATACAGCACTTTATTCTCACATTTAACTATCGCACACACATGCATACTCTGATGGATGCATTGGGAGCAATTTAGGGTTCAGTGTCTTGCCCAGAGACACTCTAGCAAGTAGATTGTAGCTGTCTGGGATCGAACCACCAACCTTCTAGTTAGAAGTCAACCTGCTCTATCTCCCAAACCAGAGCCACTATCAATCTATCTATCTATATATATATATGTGTGTGTGTGTGTGTGTATATACATATATATATATATATAATCCAGCTCTCTTTGCTCATCACTTTGCAGCTAAACAAGGTGATGAACGCTCCACATTCTTTTCAAAGATGAAAACACAACAAGTGATGATGGTAATTCTTGAGAAAGCTTGAAAACTTGTCGCAGCAGATATGGTGACTTAGGATGGAGGCCGGGGAGGAAGCACAGTGGTAATAAGCAGGAAGGCTTAAGGATCTCTTATCCTGCGCCTTAGCAGTCACACAGAGTACAAGCAGGGGGTCAACGGATCTACTTCAGCTGCTGATATGCTGCTGAGCTCAAGCTGGGATAGAATGTGTTTTTATGTGTATGTGTGAGTGTGACTAGGTTGGGAAGTTAGGGCTTTGCACGCTTGGTTACTTTGTGGTATCATGATTACAGTGGTGCAGATAAAAATGTAGAACCGGGGAAATAAAAGGTTGGGTGATCATGGACTAGAGGGAAAGCGCATGAAGACTCGACTGGTGCAGCATCCACAGAGGACTGTAGGTTGGGCTGAGCAGGGGGCGTTGGAGGTTTCAGAGGACAAGGAGAGCTGGGGGGGAACGAGTGGAAGCCATATCAACAGGGGAAGGAGGAATCTAAACTGATGCTTTATTATGATCATTTACACAGTCAGTGGGTGGGGCCAACACACACACACACACACACACACACACACACACACAAACATGCACACCTTGGCTTGTACAGAGGATGCTCACACCTGCTGTGGCGTCAGGAAAATATATGATAGCGAGCCCGCACATTTTAGTGCAGTGATTCTTGTTGTTAACACAAAGTAAACAATAAACAATAAACACAGCTCCGTCCAAGTTAACGCCCACACACGTGATTCTGTTCACTCTTTTCAGAACAGTCATTATGAAGGAGAAATCAAGGAAAGGCTGACCACGCAAGGATCCACAGCCTTCAACCCCAAAATGATTCTGTGAGATGGTGTAGCTTCTAGGTTTAAAGAGTAGGAGTACTATGGTATGATGGTGTTGTATGTCAAGGTCAGATTGATGTAAAGATTAGTGTGGTGCGCTGTATCTCGGATTCCTCAGTTTCATTCCATGCTTTTTGGATTTGTTATGCAGGTTTCTGAGCTATTCTTGAGGTACAGTGATGTAATAGTAACATAACAAGCACTGACAGTGACACGGGTTTGATACTACAGCGTAAAAGGCAAGCTGCTGTGACGTTAATATGTACCCTGCTGTGTGAATGTTATTGCTGCTGTTCATGGGTTAACCTATGGGATTGGTAATCATGTTAGGGTAATGTTTTCACTTATTGTTTCGTGCATCTGTTAAGCAGGGACGGAGTCTGATAACAAGGACACCTCTACTACTCCCAAGCTGGCCCAGTGGTGCCCTGGGGAGTTATTTTACATAGCATGCAAGTACTGTTGAATGAGAGGGGCATGAATTTGAATACAACAGTGCTGGCGCTCCCCTGTCCCAGCACTGCTTTTATCAGAGACTTAACCAGCGTGAGGGCACAACAACAGAGCTCCCTCATTCTTCGCTTTGCACAGACTGGTTATGCAAAATGAAGACTGAATATTCCCAGCTTGTGAACGCCGCATAAAGGCAAAAAGTAACTCAGAATTCATGAGAGCAGGCAAATTAAGAAAAGTCTGTTGTTACCCGGTTATGTGTGTTTGCTAATATCTCTCGACTGTTCATCCAGCTTAGCCTACTTCAGCTGACACAGACAGACATAACCAATTTAGAGTCACCTATTAGGAAACAAGAGCACCAGGAGAAAACCTGCATAGGCACAGTCTGACCCAGCTGACCAAGCAGTTCAAAACCTGAAATCCTAGCAGATGATTTCTTAGCCACTAACAGGTGTAAGTGCTGCTATGACGTTGACTAAGAAACATATCGCTAATCTACAGGATATTAAAAACTAACCTGTTGTATGATTTATACTGACCATAAAACTTACAGGCTCCCAACAATCACTTTGACCCTGCTAACTACTCCAAAAGGGATAATATACAGTGAATATAGGAAGTCCATGCACCCCTGTTAAAATCCTGGACTTTTCCAATGTAAACAAGAGACCACGATAAATCATTTCAAAACTATTTCTACCTTTAATGTCAAATCTGTCAGATTGTGAGGGCACAGCCCTCTTCATGTCACCCCACAGATTTTCAGTTGCATTTAGGTGTGGGTTCTGGCTGGGCCATTCAAAAACTTTCTTCTGGTGAAACCATCCTTTTCTTGATTTGGATGTATGCTGGAGGTCATTGTGGTGCTAAAAGGTGAAATTGATCCTCAGGTTGAACTTTCTAGCACACATCTGAAGGTTTTGGGCCAAAGCTGACTGGTATTTGGAACTGTTCGTAAGTCCATCCAAATTAACTCAGGCCCCAGTTCCAGCTGAAGAAGCCTGGAGCATGATGCTGCCACCACCATGCTTCACCATGGGTATGGTGTTCTTCTGGCAATGTGCAGTGTTGGAATTGTGGCCAGAGAGTCCAACCTCGGTTTCATCAGACCATAGCACATTTTCCCACATGCTTTTGGGAGACCTGATGTACTTTTTGCCAAATTTATCCAGGCCCAGATGTTTCATCTTGTGACCCTACCCCATAGTCCAGACATGTGGAGAATACAGGAGACTGTTGTCACATGTTCTTCACAACCAGAAGTTGGCAGAAATTCCTGCAGCTCCTTCAGTGATGCTACAGTTTTCATCTGGTCTTTTCATTAGACTTGGAGGGACGTCTAGTTCTCAATAACACCACTGTGGTTCCACTTCCTGGCTGTCTTCACTGTGTCCCATGGTATATGTAATGCTGTGGGAATGTTTTGGCTTCTTCTCCTGACTGATACCTTTGAACAATAAGATCTTTGATGCTTTGTCAGCTCTCTGTGAACCACGGCTTTTACTGTAGGGTGGAACTGAGTCACTGTCAGGAAAATCCTACGAGGGCAGCTGAACTTTATTTGAGGTTAGTCACAGTCACTTTAATTAATGGCAGGTGTGTTCCCAAAAAGACTGAATGCTGGAATTAAAGCAAACGATACTTCAACTCATGCAGTCATTTTCTTGTACTTTTTTTTGCATTTTCCCACTTAAAATATTTGTTCTTTTCAGTTGAATTGTACAGGTTATAAGTGATATTTATGGTGGAAAAAGCTGAGAAATTATTTCTCGTGGCCTCATCTTTTTTACATCAGAAAAACCTGGGATTTTACCGGTGGTATGTAGACTTTGCATATCCACTGTATTTTGGTAAAACACAACAATTTGTGTATTAGACGAGCGTGCCCTAAAGTTTTTCTTTTCAACAGAATTTGGTCCATGATTGAGTTTCTCGACCAGTATCTGTATGTTCAACTTGCAACAAAAACTCTCCTATAATGAGCCAAGATTACAATGGCAGCTCAGGGGTTACCATTCTGTTGGATAATTATACCCAGGTTTAAAAAAAGAAAAAGAAAAGAAAGAAAAACGACAATCCCCAAATGAAAAGAATTTGATTACTTAGAGTGGTTTTTCAGTGAGCTTGCAGAGCAATTAGTCAGTACTTCTTAAAACCTATTATCCAGCTGGAGCCCAAAAACTGCATGGTTCTTGCAAATTGCAAACAATTTGCAGATACCTGTTTGCTATTTTTTCTACTACTGTAAAGTTTTCTCATATCAGAACATGTAATTTTGCTTGGATGTACTGCGTTTGTTTTCTTGAGTTCTTGCTTCTTGAGCTCTGATTTCCCCAAAATTGCTACAACAGAAAAGTTGCCATGACACACAAAGACTCAATAACAGTTTTTTTTTTTCTCTTTTTTCAAGCCAAATTACAAAAAAATTGTTGGGATGTAATTTTAAATTTAAATAAAAACACAGTGCCATAATTTGCCAATGAACAATGAACATGAACAATATTTTTATCGCTAAAGAAAATTAAAAGCATATCAAATGTCAAAAATTAGACTTTTGACAAATCAAATGTCAAAAATTAGACATTTTACTATTTGATACTAGCACATCTTGAATTTGATGGCAACAATATGTCTCCAAAAAGTTCAAACAAACAAAAAAAAAGGCTAGAAAAGGCTGGAAGGCAGGAAAAGAAGACAGTACTAAATGAAACACATATCATCAAAGGATTGTGAGAATCTGGAGACAGCTCTGTGACCGAGGGACACGGCTGAAAACCAATACTGGATGCTGGTGATGTTCAGTGCCTCAGGCAGCACTGCATTACAAACAGACATGATTCTGTCATGAAATCACTGCATGGACTCAGGAACACGTCCACACATCGTCGTCTGTGAACACAGTTGGCCGTGCCATCCACAAACGCAGGTTAAAGCTCCGTCACTGCAAAGAAGAAGACATATGTGAACATGATCAAGAAATGCTGCCGTCTTCTCTGGACCAAAGATCATTTGAAATGGACTGAGACAAAGAGGACAACTGTTCAGTGGTCACACCAATGGACATTTGAAATTCTTTTTTTTAAAATCATGGACTCTCTGTCCTCTGGACTAAAGAGGAGAGGGACCATCCAGCTTGTTATCAGCTGTCAGTTCAAAAGCCTTCATCTCTGGGGGTGCATTAGTGCCTATGATACCTGTAACCTGCACATCTGGAAAGGCTCCATCAATGCTGAAATGTATGTACAGGTGTTAGAGCAACATAGGCTCCCCTCCAGACCACGCCTTTGTTAGGGAAGGTCTTACATATTTCAGCAAGACAATGCTAACCAGGTCCTGCAGCTATTCCAACAGCATGGCTTCACAGTAGAAGAGTCCAGGTGCTGGACTGGCCTGCCTGCAGTCCAGACCTCTCACCAACTGAAACACAAAGCCGACCCAGGACTGCTGAGCAACTGGAATCCTATATCAGACAAGACTGGGACAACAGCTGGTCTCCTCAGTTCCCAGATGTTTATGGACAGTTGATAAAAGAAGAGGGGACGCTACACAGTGGGAAACTTTTTGGAGACGTGTTGCTGCCATCAAATTCAACATGAGCTAGTATTGTTCATCAGATAGTAAAATGTCTCACTTTCAGCATTTGCTGTTTTCTGTCCTTTCATGAATAAAATGTTGACGTGTGATATTTGTAAATTGCAATATTTTTTTGGAATTGCAGTTGTATACCTAAATTATCTGTTAAACAGTCAACGCAACAGAGGCTTAACTGCCCTTGCCAGATGAAACTGGCTCTTTGAGGCTTTTTCAACATATACAGTAGTGGTGTATATCTTGAACTGACACTGCATGTAAAACCTACTGTAGGACAGTCTGTGTAATTTCAGTCTAAGCTTCTTCATAAACTGGATGATTAAGGCATATTGAATATCTGTATAGGGATGCCTTTCATTAGATGTGGCCATTTACAATTTGACTAGATTGTTATGACCCACTTCTGCTTATCTCCGCACCTCCCTCCTCTCGATCTTCTGATGGATAATGGCTTTGATCATCTCTGAGAGTCACTCCCTGTGTCACTTTAATTTTAGAAGAACAATAAGGCCAGATAATGGATTTTCATTTTGTTCATGTGGTCATAACTTTTTTCTTCTCTTTTCACTCGGTCACCCTCCTTGACACACACACGCACACACACATACCAAGTAAATCTCTGTTAAATCTCTGTTAGAATTAAATGCTAGCCTCTTTTGCCCCAGGGACTTTCGTGATGTTTTATTTATAAGCAACATAAGAAATAGAACTAACAACAACCATAATAAACACAACACAACCCGGGAACAGAGCAGCTGAGGACCATTTAAACAAAGGAAGGTCAAAGGGATTTGGGGCCATGAAATTGAAATGTTTTTATTTCCACAATCCGGATCAGTGCTGTTTGTATCGGCTTGTAAAGCTCCCTCTCTCTCTCTCTCTCTCCCTCACACACACACACACACACACACACACACACACACACACACACACACACACACACACAATCATATATTAACTCACATGCTCTCAAAATGGTTTCTGCCATACAACGTTAAAGCAGGGCCAGCATACAGATTAGAGCTTTGTGACAGACAAAGCTGGTGATTGTGAGGTAAAGATTTTGTGACCATTTTCACGACGGCAGGCTCCGTGTGTCCGTACCCATCACTGCTGGAGCTCATGCCATGTAACACCCTGGACTAGCCACCAGTTCATCATGGGATTAATGCAAAGAGGCAGACAATCACAAACTGACCACACCGTATCTGAGCAAGATGGACTTTTAAGTCACAATTATCACTAGCAAGCTTTGTAAGCAAGCAGATCCATAACCTGTATGACTGCAATGCCCAGACACACATACTCACTACTAATGCTAATCAAATTAATAACATACTAGAATCTCTAGAACACTATAAACTTTCTCCACTTGTCCTGTAAGTGATACGGAGGTGGTACTACATTTTTACACATATCCATTTCCCATATTCACTGTCTACACAGGACCATGCAGTACTGAAAATGATCTGGGCAGGAAGCATGCACATCTTGCTTTTAACTGGTCTGCTGTTCGTAACTATGATATAATCAGGGCAATTATTTTCCAGAATGAATACATGCTAATGAAAATAAATTGCATCCTACTAAGTCATCTGGGAATCAAACAGGTTTATCCAGCTGTCTGGTGATGGTGCTGAAGTTCATCAAAGGTGCTGATAAGGAGTGTCATGTGATACGTGCTGACGAGGCTGTTTGTATATGTGTCGCTACATCTCACTGACTTTTCCAAAGGAAGAACTGTTGAAGACAAAAACTGTTTACAAGCCAAAACAGTACGGGCAGAGTTATTTTCATCTTGTTTGTCTGTTTGTGGAACGATCACATGCATGATGCAGTCAGTGCATGAAGTACAGAGGGATTCTAATAAATCCAAATAGTGTCAGAAGAGGAATGTTGTCTGGCCCATCATTACAAACACAAAGGTGCCAGGAGAAGCTGGACTACAGCACCCATGGGCTCTCCCCGTTTTACGCCCCTGTCAGAACAGTCTTTGCATTGTGTAAGTTTTTTTGTAAACAAAAATATATTTACAGTGCAGATGAGAGGATTTAAATTAAATACACAGCTATAATTTATTAAGGTTTGTGTTAGGCAATTTATGCCCATTTGAACCATTATTTAGTGCACAAAGAAGAAGAAGATGGATGGATGGATGGATGGATGGATGGATGGATGGATGGATTAAGTGCCCAAACCTAACCAGCAAGGCAAATCAAATGTATAAGAAGCAAGTGAAACAAAAACTACTCAGTAAGTCAAGTAAATGTTAGTGTTGGACAAATCACCATCTACAGGAGGACAAATCTGTGGACTTTACACCACTGATACCATGTTCCTTCATGTGCAGCACGAGAAGGATCTAACAACACAGCAGGATTTGGGATGGACATGCACTGACTGTGTGTCTACTTCAGCTTTCATGGGTTTTTTTGGATACCTTGTCACCTTGGATGGATGGATGGACGGATGGACGGATGGATGGGTAGAAGAAACATATGTTGTAGCTCATTTGTGTTTAACATTACTGGATTAATTATCAAAACAGGGCTAAACCTTTAGCTCCATCCTGTAGGTCATCATGTAGTCCTCATCCTGAATGATTAGAGCAGAGCTCCACATATGTCCTGTCCTCAGTACTGGTGTTAAATATTTGAGTTTAAGATGAAGCAAAGTTACTTTTTAGTATTAGCAGAGTGGTTTGGAGGATTTTATTGGCCTGCAACAGCCCGACAACCATCTGCTGACTCTGAAAACACACGTACTAGAGAGTATGTGTGCTGATAGTGAGGTAATCTTGCTGCATTCTAAAATAAAATGATCTGATTCTGATGGTTTAAAAATACTGATTTTAGTTTAACTAAATAACTGAAAGGAATAAAGTCTCACTTCATGGCAGATCATCCTGTTTTTACTTCTGCTGCCAGCAGCCGCATGACATGAAGTGACACTGCTTTCCCGAGGCCCTGCCACGAGCTGCTGAAATCAAAAGCAGCAAAGAGCGGGAAGTTAGTGTGGAATTAAAGAAATATCAGGAGCTGTTCCAGTAATCAGTGGTATTAATAAAGCAACTCCCGCAGACAGCAGATTATGGTTCCTTCTCTAAGGTATAACTTTGGATCTAATTATTCAGAACAGCAGCTTGATTAAGCTGACAGGGTACAAAGACATCTCAGGAGATCAAGATATGTTTTTCACACAGTTCTGCTTTAACCCAAGGTCGAAATGGTTTTTGAGTTGAGGTTTGGGTTAGTGGAATATGTAGGGCACATTTTACAACTAGCGAGGAATGATACCACTGTTCACCCCTTTAAGCAGGTGTTTTTAAGAATGATTTGTGCACATCTTATTTAAATGCACAAATACATTTTTAATAAAATGAAACTACTGTATGAGCATACTGTATTATGCATCTTAGTCTAGTTTTTAGATAGAAAAAAGCCTCCTTTTACCTCATTAACTGATGGCAAAACCACAACTGATGAAGTGCCAAGAGGAATAGAATTCTCATTGATATTAGATACTGAAGACTAAAGGCTAATGGAGGATAATCACTGACCTGAAGGTCTGTTTCCACAGTTCAGCATTCACAATTTCCAAGTCGTCTAGCCAGGCCAGTGTGTCGCATGGACTGCTGACCCTTGAGTATTCTTATTAATCCTAATTTTTCAATCAAGAATAATTGAATAAAACGGATCCCAGAGAGCATCAAGAGAAAAAATGTCTGACCGTTCTGGGGAGCAAATTAATCACGAGGACCTTTACTGTAATCAAAAGCTACTGAATTTTTCCTTCAATTTAATAATTCATGATGTGAAATTACAAGATCATGCCATCAAAATTACGGAATTCATTTCCTCAAATGAATATCATTATCATTGATATTCTGTCCCTCAGACAGTTTTGATGGCACACTTCATTCAATAATCATTGATGCTGGATGGTTGATATGGGTTGCCAGGCAATCCATGTTAAAATGTCCAAGCATGTTTACAGCCTGAAACAGTTCATACGTGTGTGACACATACTAACTGATGCATCATGTTACACTTCAACTGAACATCTGTGGAGAAACAGCAGTTGAGATGTTCCTAGGTGAGATGCATTATTATGTTATAGTACATTAATAAGCCACTGAGTGCACACTTTACTTGTGCTCATTAATCACTTGTTGCAGTCACCTGTAACAATTACTGGCTAAAGCATGCTAGCTTGGTGAAAGCTGCAATGTTTAAAGTTCATTCAGGTAAAGAATAAAATGGCAGCGCATTACAGTAAGGCTGAAACGGACAATGTTGCAGAGAACAGAGAGTGAAAGTCCTGAAG
>VUQH01088192.1:0-12922 GCA_015106775.1 Etroplus canarensis
AGACGGTGGCACTGACAAAAAGACAGGAAGCAGAGCTGGAGGTGGCAGAACTGAAGATGTTGAGATTTTCCCTGGGAGTGACCAGGGCGGACAGGATTAGAAATGAGAACATCAGAGGGACAGCTCAAGTTGAGAAGCTTGGAGACAAAGTCAGAGAGACTAGGCTGAGATGGTTTGGACATGTTCAGAGGAGGGATAGTGGATATATTGGACAAAGGATGTTGAAAATGGGGCTGCCAGGCAGGAGGAAAAGAGGAAGACCACAGAGAAGATTCATGGATGTAGTGAAGGAGGACATGCAGAGGGTTGGTGTGAGGGAAGAGGATGCAAGGGATAGGGTGAGATGGAGGCAGATGATCCGCTGTGGCGACCCCTAACGGGAGCAGCCGAAAGAAGAAGAAGTAGTCTCTCAATAGTTGTGGAGGAATTCCACAACTTCCACTCTTCTGTACAAAGTTGCTTCAGTTCGTTGAGGTTTGAGCATTTATTTATGCGCAACTCTCTTATGGTCCCCCCACAGCATTTCAACCAGGTTGAGGTCCAAATGCCTATAGGATGCCCCGCTGTGGCTGCAAAATAATCCTCCACCATTGAGGTGTGATGATCATCTTGATCTGTGTTACAAGGCATTTGTGCTGATATGTTTGTGCTTTGTTTTCACCAAACGTGGTGCTGTACATTACGGTAAAACAGCTCCACTTTGATCTCATCTGTCCAAAGGACATTGCCACAGAAATCTTCTGGATTGTTCAGATCCAGCTTTTTGAACCCAAGCTGTGCTGCCATGTTGCCAAGAGGCTTTCTCTCGGCAACCACTCCAAGCAAGTCATAGTTGTTCAATCTTTTGGCAATTTTACTGTCATGAACTCATCACTGAATGTGCTAACTGAGGCCTGTAGAGTCTCAGATGTAGCTCTTGGGGTTTTTTGCAATTTCTCTGAGCACTGCACGGTCTGGCATTGAGGTGAATTTCCTCAGACCTCCACTGCTGCTAAACACTTCTTCAGCATCATGTAGTGGTGATATCGGCAGTGAAATCTGGCACTTTTGAGTTACAAGTTGCACCTTTAATGCAACTCTGCAAAATTACCAAGCATTAGCAGCGACTGGTTACTGCTAAAACCAGAATAAATAAGGCAGTACAATAATCCTCAGTGTGTTGAGCTGAGCAAGTGTCTATTATACTGCATAAGCCTTTTTATTTGGCTTTGATGTAAATATGTGAGAAATGCGTTAATTCCCCTTTTTCAAAAATTATTATAGTGCTAAAGCTTTGCTATGGCCCTGTATTTGAATAGCATTGCTACTTTCCAGTGCTAAGTCGACTAAGTTTTCCCTCTCGGCAATCTCTCAGTTTAGTTTAGCACTCACTCCACAGTATTTCCAAATCCAACTTTTCCCCCTCTTCATTAAAATTATGAAGTTATTCACTTTTAGAGAATAAAAGCAACAAAATGCTGGCAAGCCTGTCGATCTGAACAACTCTTTTTTTTTTTTTTTTTAAACACAGTTAAGATTATTTGGAGAGACCCGAGTGATGAGCTGTTTGGCTGTGTCTGAAAAGATCTCCTTCCACCCCTTAATTCGCCTCAGAAAATAACATTCCACCCCTGTGGAGAAAGGCCTATGAGTCACCGCCAGGGTACCTCTGCTCATGACCAAGGATTGCACAGGAGAGAGCGTGCTGACAGGAATCATAATTTGCCATTTTTCAGTGAAATGACAAGCTGAGCAAAAACGAGACAGAGAGGACAGAGAGAGAGAGAGAGAGGCTGAAGTAATCTACAGAAGATTGTGATGATTTATGTGCACATGTGCAGGTATGTCTGACTGATACGTCCAGGGACAGAAGCAGCAAGTTACAATTATTCTCTGATATAACAAACGTGTACTTTTATATAATTAGGCTTACGATGAAATATTTTGCCTTGTTAAAATTTAAATTGTATCGATTAGAGAGGGAAGAGAAACATTCTGTGAATCATGCTTTAGGAAATGAAGTGATCTACTCTACGACAGCAGCAAAGTTGCTCACTGAATGTGGCAGTTAAAACAGAAGTGAAGGAGCAAGAACAAACACAAAGGAAGAAAAAAGAACACTGAAAAATCCCAGTGACATTTACCTCAGGCTAGAGCTGAACATGAAGAAAATTCCACCTTAAAAACCAAGTAAGGCAAGAGATTCATAACTCAGTTTTAGGTTTGTTTGCCCAGAAAGGAGATACTTTACTTTTCTTCGGGACAGCAAACCACAGTGGATCGTGAAGCCCCAGAATCATGTATGCAAACTAACTGCACTTATTCCGAAAAATACTGTGGCCAAACCAGTGAGCAATCTCCCCCTGGGATTAATAAAGTATTCTGATTCTGGTCAAAAGTAACCATGCCCATAAAAAGCATGAAGATATGTGACTGCGTCATAATGTCATAGCATTGACCATATTTTGATAGGAAGGGCCAAGCCACACCCTCCTAAAGTGGGACTTAACCAGTGGGACAGTCCCACCATGACAATGACGAATAAGATGATAATCATCACCCTCTAACAGAATACAAGTGGTATGAATTGTGTTCACCGTTTGAAAAGAAGAAAATCACCAAACACCTGTATGCGCGATAGGAATAGCAACAATGGAACGCTTTGATTTTTCCTCCAAGTCTTCCACTCAAAAATGGGAAGTTATGCTGATCATGTTGGTGAATCAGGCTACCGCCCAGTTATCACCCACCAGGACCTGATGCTACACCTACAAAACAGCCCTAGTTCTTGAGCAGCCCTAACTTAGCTTAAGACATTATTATGCAATAAACAAACACTGTGAGACCTGTCATGATGTATGGTCTGCAGACGGTGGCACTGAGGAAATGACAGCTGGTGGAGCTGGAGGTGGCAGAGCTGAAGATGTTGAGATTTTCCCTGGGAGTGACCAGGGCGGACAGGATTAGAAATGAGAACATCAGAGGGACAGCTTGGAGATAAAGTCAGAGAGGCAAGGCTGAGATGGTTTGAACATGTTCAGAGGAGGGATAGTGGATATATTGGACAAAGGATGCTGAAGATGGAGCTGCCACGCAGGAGGAGAAGAGGAAGACCACAGAGAAGGTTCATGGATGTAGTGAAGGAGGACATGCAGAGGGTTGGTGTGAGGGAAGAGGATGCAAGGGATAGGATGAGATGGAGGCGGATGATTTGCTGTGGCGACCCCTAACAGGAGCAGCCGGAAGAAGAAGAAGAAGAAGAAGAAATAAACACTAATGACACCATTTATGTATAGAAGGCCAAGGGGCACAGGTAATCACGCATTTGCCCATTACTCTCGCAATTGTTGCAATTTTTGTGAATTGTGGATAGACAGATGGACACCACGGCATTAAAAATAAGAATAAAAAAATCAAAATTTACCAACGTACACTATACCGCGCTCAACAGTGCAAGTGTTTCACCCACACCTGTAAATCAAAACAGAGCCATCAAATATATCAAGGTCTCTGTGTGCAGATGAAGTGTTAAAAACTCTGCCCAAGCAGCCTTGTTTATTTCCTTACCACTGACTAATTGAAGGCTAAGCTGGAGCTTCTCTTCTGACACACAAATAGTTCCAAAGCAAGGAGGTGGCCTCACAGCAGAGCCAGTGAACCCAGGTAAGTTAAATATAAATGTTTTCAGCAGTTGAAAATAAGGAGTAGTAGCTGATAAGGACACAAAGTACTGCATGTCAGACTGAAACTGCCCAGCGTTTTCTAAGCCAGTTTCAAACTTATACCTAATAAACTTTTAAGATTTCAGATCTTCTACAACTGACCATGTGGCACTATATTAAAAAAATATATGCATCCTGGAATCACCCAGATCTCTTTATTCAAGATAAATACACAATTAAATGAATCATACAACCCTGAAATTCTTAGCAAACTCCTGATTTATTTTTTAGGTGTACATGCGCTTTTTGAGAAAACAAGCAAGAAGGCCTGGTTAATCTTCACTAAAATCAATGGCAAGCTATGAGGTTTAATACAAACAAACATCTAAGTTAAGGAGACACACACCGATTAACATAAATGCCTGGAAGGCAAGGATGTTTGGAAAAGATCCACAAACTGCAAACTCCAGGTCTTGGTCTCTTTCGAGCCGCGCTTCAAACTTTAACCTCAATCCCAGCATTTTGTGAAATTGCATCGCCTCAAAGAGCAAGATCCAGCTCACGCGGGAGTCTGAGGCGACCGCACACAGATTTTGGCCCAAATAGATTTTTACCCGAGCCAATTATACCTTCCTATACAGGTGTTTGCATGGCTAATTTCCATGTTTTATCAAAAACTTTCTGGGATTCTTCATTTTTTCCAAAGCTTTGCCAGTCCTGGAAAACATATTTTCATAGTCCATGACCTTCCCAGGTTATTTCATGACTACTGTACACTATACCAAGTTTCCCAATTCACCAACTAACAACCAACAAACTAGATCGCTCGCTTCAAAATCGCAGTAAACTTGCAACACCTAGATCAGAGTCACCATCAACAGTATAGACACAACTCGGAACACAAAGCCAAAGCAAAATATACACATGTAAGCCCACATCGGACTTCCTACATGTACTCAATACAAAAGAAATGTCTATATTGCAACATTTCTGAGTTATAGTGCTTTATATGCAAATGATCTTGATAAACTGCGTCCAGGTCATCAATGAAAGGACCTATTAGAGTTCAACAGTGAACTAGTTGCTGTGTGTCCCCATTGCTGACGTTTTAGGACCTGAAATCTGATTGATTGCAATTTGAACTTTCTGGATTGAGGCCATCAACATGCCCATCAAATGACAGGCTATATACGACTTCCTGTATGTGTCCTACAATGGTAGCAAATGTAAGTCCAAGACAAGTAATAATATTATTATTATCATCATCATCATCATCTACCTTCGGCGGCTCCCTTGTATTCTCCCCAAGCGGTTACCACAGAAGATTAATCCGCAACTTGGCAGAGATTTTATGCTGGATGTCCTTCTTGACGCAACCCTCCATGGTGAGAGGGATTTGTGCCCCCACCCGGAATCGAATTAGGGACCTTTTGCTTGTAAGACAAATGTGCAAACCACTACACCACGCAGGAAGGGCATCCTGCGGAAAAACTCTGCCAAATTACCAATGCGGATTAATCTGCTGTGGCAATCCTTTGGGGAGAACACAAGGGAGAAGCTGAAGGGTTTTACAGGCGCCTTTCAAAACACCCAAGGACACTGCACAATGAATGAATAAAAAACAAGTAAAAGGGAAATATAAAAGGCAGTTTAAATGTAATCACATGGAAAAAGCAGTCTTAAACAGATGGGTTTTAAGCTTGGATTTGAAAGGTGGTAGTGAATCCCTTCTTTTGATATCGGAAGGTAAAGAATTCCAGAGCCGGGGAGCAAGGCCACTGAAAGCTCTGAACCACACGGTGGTGTGAGGCAGGCAGAGGGCACGGTCAGGTGGAGAGGGGAAGAAGATCTACTGTAAGGGCACGGGAGGGAGTAGCGACATGGAGGAGATCGGACAAATATGGAGGGTCGAGGTTGTCTTCATATTCTGACAATTTTTCCTGACCCTGACTTGACCCGATTTTCATCAAATCAACTCAGAGAGGAGGCGGCTGATTATCTAGCAGCAGAAAAATATTTGGAAGGATGTGTTAAAAATTGTGACCTGCAGGGTTCACACATACAAACCAACAGGCAAACCGACTGACCAACACACTTCAAAAATCGCTTTGCGATAATTAACTAAATAACTGACTAATAAATATATACAACAATCCACTATGTTTAGCTCCTGCCAGGGAAGAAAAGGCATCTAAACTCTTACTGAACACTAAAAGTGAAACCCAACTAATGAAACTCTTATCTGAAACGGCGGCTCCTTAGAGAGTAAGGCCCAAAGGTTACTGCACTTTTTACAGAGTGATGCTACCTGAGCTGAAGAGAAGCAGAAAACTCCAGAAAGAGACACATTTTGGACAGAGCACACACGCCATCACACATGGTCAGCTATAGCCACATTTCATGATCAATATATAAGGAACATGATGCCTTTAAGTTTGGTGTTCCAAGAAGTATAAACCCTAGAAAAGTTCTCAGGTGTTACTTTTACCTAAAATCCTGATCAGAAGCATTTAACATTTACATATGTCAATATTCAGTCCAATTTGATATTTAGAAAGTGTCCCTGAAATAGATTCAATGTGACACGTATTTGCTGGCGATCGCTACCGGTGTTCATTATAATGGACAGAGCCGACTGTTATTGAACTGTTTGGGTCCTCCAGCTTCCAGTCATTGAATATTCTTATATTAGAGTAAGTCCAGGGAGTCAAGTCAAGGGAATGTTTTTCAGAACAATTATATCCACATCAGTGGGATTGTATAAAAGACAAGTCACAAGTATGTCAATCCAGAGCCGGTGAAAACATGTGCATCAGTCCAAATCCAGGAACTGACACACCCATAAACAAATACAAAAAAACCAACAGGAAGCAACATTTCTATTAAGATTTACACATCAGTGGCCCTGCACTTGTCAAGCAGCTGGAAGGCACGATGTCAATACATAACCCTGATTTTTGCTGCGGGCAATAGTTAGCAGTAAAGTGCACCTGCTGTGGGGGGGGAAAAAAATCAAATACTGCTGGAAAGCCTCAGGTATAAGAAAAAGAAACTAAATTAATTTGAGTCACCACAGTATGGGACCCACGCCGAGCATTTCTGCATGCTTGTAAAGCGTGAAACCTTCCACTCACCTCTGGCACTCGCTGGCATGGAGAACCAGGTCCTGGTTGTTCTTGGCGCTGACCGTGAGCTCGTGCTCGGTTGGGTTGAAGATGTCGAGCAGCAGATGACACTGGCGAGTGCTGCGGACACAGAAACAACAAGTGACTCCACGTGCATGCGTCGACGCAGCGACACCGCTTTCCAGAGGCACGTCAAGAATATAAAACCTGCTTTATCATTTAAGAAACGTTACAGACGATTCCAGACTTTGATTTTTTCCTGATTAAATGAACGATGGACGACTGCGACAGCCGTCTAACAGAGCGCATCTCCATCAGCTTCAGCAAGCCGCCAGGTTTTCAGCTAAATAGGCAGATATGACTACATAACACCTGCACTGTGATGACGACACCGGCCTCCAGTTCATTTTAGAATTGAGTTTATCTTGTTAACCCAATCTTTTAAAGCCCTACATGGGCTGGGACTTCCATATCTCCTGGACTTGCTTGTAAACTATGAACTGGCGACGTCCCTGAGGTCATGCAGAACAGGCCGCAAGTCTCCACCTACACTGGTGAAGCTGCTATTACCTTGAATGCTCCACCTTAATGGAACAATCTCCTGAACTGTATTAGATGCGCACTGACATTATCAAGCAGGGCAGCCACTTTTCTTCATTTTTCATTTGTTTACGTCTGTGTACTGACTTAGTTTTATATTACTGATATAGTTTTGTTGCTACCACCTCCATGGTAGCTCATGCTTGATGCAGAACCTTCTGTCTCCACCTGGAAAAAAAAAAAAAACATGCTGTAGAAACAAAGTTTCCAGGTTAGATAATGTGAAACTAAAGATAATCATCATTTGTGTCCTGCAGGCTGAATTAAATTACTCACTAACCTATGTAATGACTTATTAACGCATATGCAGTTAGGTCCAAAAGTTTTTGGACAATTAACCATCTTCCAGTCTCGATTCGAAGTGCTGACAGCCTCTCTGTTTTTAAGACCAGACTTAAAACCTACTTTTTTAATAGAGCTTAATCTTAACTCATCAAAACTACTTGTTTTAATCTGCTTGCTGTCTTTTATATATTTAAACCCTTCTTCCTCTTATTTGCTTTTGTACTTTGCTGGTTTTACTAACATGTTATGTGTAGGTGTATATATATGTGTATGTATATGTATGCTTATTTTCTTTTATCTAAATATATTTCATTTCATTTTTGTCCTTTTATTGCTCTGTTGAGCACTCTGAGGGACACATTGTTCAAAAAGTTCTACACAAATAAAGATTGATTGATTATTAAATAATATTATTACGCAATTCTGACAGTGGATTTTAATTCAGCCAAAATATGATGGGGTTATAGCTTTAATTCAAGGTGTTTGACCAAAAAATTGAATTAACTATTTAGGAATTACAGCCATTTTTATACATAACGCCCCATTTTCAGAACATTCGAAAGTAATGGGACAGCTGACTGGCACGCAGCTTCATGGCCAGATGAAGCCGGATTCATTGTTATTCCATGACAAATTAGGCAGATAAAAGATTTAGAGCTGATTCCAAGTGTTGAAATTGCATTTGACATCTTTTCACTAAAAATCTCTAACAGGTCCAAAGAGATGTTGATACAAATCAAGGCTGTCAAACAATCAGAGATGGCAAAAAAATGAAGGAGTGGGAAAAAGAAAAATCTGGAACATTCTTTAAAAGATGGAATGCACTGACCAGCTCAGCAACACCAAAAGGCATGGAGGACCACAGAAGACAGCTAAAGCAGATGGCTGCAAAATTCTTTACTTGGTTAAGAAAAACTCCTTCACAGTGTCAAATCAAAAACACACGAGGAGGTAGGTGTATCATTCTCTAAGACTAGCAGAGATGCCTTCACGAATGTTAAGTACAAAGGGTTTACAACAGGGCGCAAACACCTGGACACATTTAAAGACAAAAAAAGACAGATTTTTCTCTGTATAAAAAACACCTTGAATTACGTCTTAATTCAAGGTGAGAGTAATAGTGAGAAGAAGAAGGAGAACAGACTGCGCAGGACCTGCGGCCTTGGCTGATGACGGGGTTGCGGGCCCTGCGCAGGGATGATACGGGTGGACGGAATACTAGTTGGTGGCGGTAATGCACTCTGTTTGTCAACCGCCAATAAAATTTATGAGAAGAATAATAATAAGAAGAAGAAGGCGACTGAAAGTCTGTACTTCAATCACATTTTGACTGTTTGATTTAAAATCCACTGTGGTGATGTAAAGAAGCAAATTTACAAAAAAGGAAAAAGTATCATTGTCTAAGAACTTATGGACCTAACTGTAGGAGTGTATGCTTTATGCATGAGGATTCAATTACTTTCTAAAAATACAGAGCAACATACATGGACACAGTAAATGCACGACATCAAGCGAAGACACAGTGTGAAGTACTCATCAGTCCTTGTCACAACATCAAAGGTGGCGGTGCTTTCATCAGGCCCACAGGCCTAGCTGGAGCAGGTCATCTCCACATAATACCCGGCCTGCTTTTCTCATGCAGATCATAAGAGGACCAATTTGTGATTTAGATCAAGAGAGGAGAGATGACGCTCGATTTTCAAAGAGTTAATTTTAACCCCTAAGTAGGTGTTATTTTTTTTCTCAGTAATGACAGATAAAAGGAATGGCTGTCTCAAAACAGAAGCAGACCGTCCAGTGCAGCCGGTTCACCGTTACAAACACTTTCTGCAGGCATACAAGAAGAATGTGACAAAAAAAACCCTCCATTTAAAACCAGCACTGGAGTTAGCGTTCTGCCATTTTACACAAACTACCCACATTTTTGGTTGAGTTTTACATGCTTCTGCCCTTGGGGTTTTCAGCAGGAGGTGTCGGAAAAGATAACTGGCTTGTGGCAGCCAAGCATTTATAGCGACGTCACTTTCTGATTGGCTCTTCCGATCACTGTGAAGCAGAATTGACCAAGCGTTGGACTGTTCACCCACTAATAGGGAACCTGAGCTGGGATTAAGACCGTTGTGAGACAGGTTAGTTTTTTCCTCATGCATAAAGCATAGAAACACAAACATGTCCAGAAAAGTCGGGATATTTTACAAAAGGCAATAAAAACAAAAAATATGGGTTATCCTAGTTCATGGTAAGATTTATTTAACTGGCAAAAGATTCTGAGTACTATTACTGACCACCTTCGTTCATCTTCTTACTGACCAACTTCACTGAATGAAATTTAGAATCTGATGACTACAAAACACTCAAAAGCCCTTATAACAACACACTAATTTTTTTGGAACTGAGGATACTGGTTGTTGCAGTTTTGCAGTTTAAAATCTTGCCCATTCTTGCTTGATGTCACACTTCAGTTGCTCAACAGTCTGTGGCTTAATGTCTGGTTCTCCTCTCCATGATGCACCACACATTTTCAACAGGAGACAGATCTGGACTGTAGTAGGCCAGTCAAGCACATACACACCGTTTCTAAAAAGGTACCGCTGTTGTAGCCTGTGCAGAATACGGTATGGCACTGTCCTGCTGAAATCAGCATGGACGTCCAGGAAGTAGACACCGCCTTAATGGCAGCATACCTTCGGCTGCTCCCTTGTATTCTTCCCAAGAGGTCGCCACAGTAGATTCATCCAGATTGGCAAGATGGCAGAGGTTTTACACTGGATGACCTTCTTGACACAACCCTCCACGGTGAGAGAAGCTTGTGTTCCCAACTGGAATCGAACCAGGGACCTTAAACGTCCCTCTAAAATCCTAATACATGCCTTAGAGCAGGGGTATCAAGCTCATTTTGTAGTACTCATTTTGTGGCTGGACCAGGAAAACTGTTGCTAAATAACCTAAACCTTAAAAAATAAATAACCTCCAACCTGTCCCCCTGTTTTTCAGTGCCAATGTTTAATGCTGCAGTAGTAAATCAAAATAAACTGTTTAGGAAACAAATGTGTAAAACTACAGAAAAAGAAATGGAAGCTCCTTGTAATTTTTCTGTTAATTCACAGAAAATGTCTTTTTTCACTGTGAACTTGTTAGAAAAAATAATTTCTACGGTAAATAGTGAGAAAAAACAGAACTTCTATGTTATTTAGTGGAACTTATCTCTTGCTTTGGTGTATGACAGACTAAAGTTGATGTTTTTAATCAGTAAGAAGGCTGTAAAACTGACAAAATAAGTTAAAACTCCAAAATATAAGCCCTCTTTCTTTGCAGTTTTCCCTTTTTCCCAAACCATCTAGAGGGCCAGGTTGGATCGTTTGGCAGCCGGCTGTGGCCCCCCAAGCCATAAGTTTGACACCCCTGCCTTAGAGTCAGTGGTACCTTCGAATACATGCCAACTCTGCCATAAAATGGGCACTGATGCACCTCTATAATACCACAGATGCTGGCTTTTGCACCTTTTGCTGATTATAACATGGACGGTTGCTTTCATCTTTGGTACAGAGAACTCGATGCCCATTTGTTTCTTTTCTTGCCCCCCCCCCTGAAAAAAAACTGAGCATAAATGTGGATTCGTCTGACCACAACACATGGTTCCACAGTCTAGTCACAGGCCCAGAGAACTCGGCAGTGTTTGCATCAAGTTGTTGATGTATGGCTTCCTTCTTGCGTAATAGTTTCAAGTTGCATTTCTGGATGCAGCAGCGGGTTGTGTGACATGACCATAGTTTTATGCCGGGTGGCCCAGGTTGCTGCAGTAACATGACAAGTTTCTTAGGGAGTGTCACCTGAGGGCTTGCAGATCACGCACATTCAGTGGTTTGTGACCTTGCCCTTTACAAACGGAGTTCTCCAAGTCTTTTCATATGCTGCACTGTAGATGTTGAAAGACCTAAATTCTCTGCAATCTTAGGCAACTTTAATGTTCCTTTTAATGTTCCTTTTGAACTAACAATTTCTCCAAAAATTTGACACAAGGAGGATTAGCCACGACCCATCTTTGCTTGCAAGGACTGAGCCTTTGATAGATGCTACTTTTATACCCACTCATGATGCCTCACCTGCTCACAGTTGCCCTGCCTAGTGTGGAAGCTTCCAAACTGCAGTTACTTGAACTTTCCAATCTTATTTTAACGCTGCCCTGATTTTGGTTGAGTGTGTTGCAGTAATCAAATTCTAAATCTGCACACATTTACAAAATACAATTAAGTTGGTCATTAAACTACTGAAAATTGTACTATTGTCAGTTAAATGAAGGATCGCATTAATTAACACGTCATAGATTTTTGTTTTTATTGCATTTTAGAACATTTTGTGGAAATGAGGTTTGTGATTTCGTAGTGTGGTCTTTATATTAAGGCTTGAAAATCAGTATTTATTACCTATAACTGACGGCTTTTGTGTATTTAAGTAAAATCTCCAAAAACTACAAAATGAATACAAATCCCTCACTGTTCACACTGACAATAAATTGGACTCCACTAAACACACAGAAGCCATCTACAAGAAGGGCCGGAGCCGTCTCTAATTTAAATTCCATTCAGTTTTATTTATATGGCACCAATTCATAAAAGTTGCCTCAAGGTGCTTTACACTGTAAGGTAAAGAGCCTATAGTATTAGAGAGAAAACCTCAACAATCAGACCATCCCCTATGAGCAAGCACTTTTTGACTGTGGGAAGGAAGAACTCCTTTTCTGAGACAGTTCAATATATGCCAGATGATGCTCATGATGTTTTATAAGTCTTTCTATGCTGTAGTGTGCTGGGGCAGCAGACAGAAAAGCGGACACCAAGAGACCCAACAAACTGATCTGCAAGGCCAGTAACACTGTGGGTGTGGAGCTATACTCTCTGACAGTGGTGTTACAGAGAAGGATGCTGTCCAACTTAAGGACAATATTGGACAATCCTTCACATCCTCTCCATGACGTGCTGGACAGACACAGGAGCATGTTCAGGAGCAGGCACATTCCATCACGATGCTCCACAGAACTCCACAGGAAATCATTCCTACCTGTGACATCACACTCTATAACTCCTCCCTGCGACACTTTGACGAGTCTCTATCACCATTTCTTTTCCATACTGTATATAGTGTTTAACTTTGGAGTTATGTTACATTTAAACTTTATACATACATGTATATATATATATATATATATATATATATATATATATATATATATATATATTTTTTAATTTTTTCTCTTCCTTTTTTTTTTTCTTC
>VUQH01088192.1:12942-23598 GCA_015106775.1 Etroplus canarensis
TATATATGATCTTCATTTTTCTCCCCTTCTGAGCGTCTGTACCCCCCCTCCCAAGAAAAAAATTCTTACATGTGATGTGCATGCACTGCGAACAAAATCTTCCTCCAGTGGTTATAGTAAACAAACGCAAACCCAACTGGGGCTTGAAAACTAAAAAAGAAAGCAATTAAAATAAATGAAATTAATCATCAAAAATCAAAGAAAAGATTAACCAAAATATCCCTTGTGTGACTTACATGCTGCCTATCAGTCCATCGTCCCTCACACTCACCCCCACAGCTAGCTCTTTGCCTCTTAAATCTCAAGGTTAATGAAGGCTTTAGTTGAGCGTTTGAGTCCCTAATAAACTGATGTGACAATTAAAGGAACATATTTTTTAAGGCCTACCCCTGTTTCTTTAATTGTCTAGTTGTCTTTGTTGGAGGATGTGATTAACAGGCAGAAAGGGGGAGATGCTGATTTATCGGCCAGGGTGTTTAGCAAAAGAGATCAATCAGACCAATGGGTTGAGAAAGAAAGCCTCGACGCTCACTAAATACCCAAGCCAAACTGACAGAACTGACAGCAATGTAGGCACATCCAATGCAAATTTACACCTTTAAGAGTTAAAAGACCAAAGCACAAGCCTGAAATAATGCTGAGCAGTGGTGGACAACTTCATTCAAGAGCTGTCGCTGCAACTGCCGCAGAATGTCTGCAGACGAAAGCTGAAGATTATGCTTTTGAACTAGTGGGAACTGAGTCATAACACTGAATCATTTTGATAAGTATTCTGCTGAGCTACTACGCTGGGCACAGAGATCTAAGCTAAATAAATAATTCAAAACCACCAATAGGGTTTCAAACTATTTGTCTCCATTTCAGTCGGTGAATTTTTACATTCCTCTCTGAGAGCAGAGGGAGGCGGAGAGGGAGCTAAATTATCCCCAGCGTTTCAAAGTGAACCTGGTTCTTTGTTCATGGTGTACAAAGCAAATCATTCACCAATGAAATATCAATACTGCTGCCTTATACAGGTTTAATGAAGCTCAGAACAAGCGTGGCTGCATGTTTTGCTTGTGGATAAACATCTGTATTCCTGAAACTTTTAAAGGTGGAAGGGATTCACTTCATACAGCTACTACCAACATGTACCTGAGTGCAATATATGCAAAGACAGCTCTGAATACAGCAGATCACTTCCAGCGCAGCTGGTGGTGTGCCAAAGCAGAGGGAAAGCGAGTTAATGAATGTCACTGCCTATTCCAGCGAACCCCACAACACTAACGAATGAACCACAAGGTCAGCGTTTTGCTCGTTTGAGGAAGACCCTGTTGCAGGAGAGCAACTCTCTACACCCATCACATATTTCTATGACACCATAACCACAAAAAGACATCAATACTAAGCAAAAACTGTAGCTATAAAGGACCACAATCTTTGCTACTGTTTAATGCCTACACAACAGATTAGAGGGTTCATTTCTGGCTTTGTGTTTGTCTTGGATTCTTGCACTCTGCTAGAGTAGCTTTGCTGGATTCACAGTACAGAGATGAGGCAGACTTGGCTGGTTTCTAGCAGTTAATGTGTGGCTCCGTATTTTGATCATTGGACTTCATTAGATTAGCTTTGGATGATTAACAGTTCAAAATAATGCATACTCTGCGAAGGTCTTAAGCACCCGTCACCTCATTTCTTCATATTTTGCTAAGAGAATGGGAAATTGGTGCAAACATAAATGGAAAGGCAAACACAGAGTCTGTACAATTCTAACAAGCTTGAAAGTCAATATTTGATATGGTCAACTTTAGTCTTAGCAAAGTCTGAACTCTCTTAGGCAAGTTTTCTTTTCATTTCTTTAAACAATCTTCAAGAATAGTTCTCCAATTTTCTTGAAGGGCATTCCAAAGCTGCTCTTTTGAACTTGGCTCCCTGTTGCCCCATTCTCTGTCAAGATGGCCCCACACTTCTATAATGTTGAGATTTGGGCTCTGGGGAGTCAGTCCATGACTTAGTGTTGCACTGTATGTTCTTTGATCCAAGTAGGCTTTTACTGCACAGGCAGTGTGTTTGGGATAATTTTCAATGAATCAAAAAAAATGACGCTATTGCCTTCCAGATCACAAGATACCAACAAGACTGGCTGAAATGCAGAACCCAAACCATGACAGAGCCTCCACTGTGTTTGTAAGCTGGCTGAAGACATGCACAGCTGGACCTCTCTCCTGACCTCCTCCATAGATATTGATTATTTCAACCAAAAAGTTTGATTCATCACTCTTTAAGAGCTGTTCCCACTGATTTTGCAGCCCAGCTCTTGTGTAATTTGGCATACCTCTGCCTTTTCTCCCTGCTTCCCTTCCTTAAGAATGGCTTCTTGACAACCACCCGTCCACTGAGACCATTTCTGATGAGACTTCGGCAAACCGTAGACGGATCAACTGAACTGATGCATCTCTCAAGTCCACTATCAGGTCTTTCATACATTTTTTCTCCATTTCTGAAGGACATGACTTTCAGGTAATGTTCAGACATGTACCAAGTTTTCTGCTAATAGCACTTTGGGACCACCTTGTCACCTTGTTGGTGTAAAAATACTATTTTATACCTGTCAAACAAGTTTTATCTTTGACATTCGTCATATATAATGCATTTCTGCAACAGGCTGCTAGTAACAAAGTGCCTAAAACGCAACTTAAAATTTCTTTCTTAAAATGCCTCTACTGAGTAGACAACACTGGTTCATCCCTAGTTTTAGGTGCCTTTTATAGGCTTAAATGATTCATAGAAGACAAGGCCTACATGCTTATACTCAAAACTAACTTATGCTAGGTATGGATATTATTATGACATGCTTTTATGGGACGCTTTACATTATCTTTACCTAAATCCAATGCTTTAAGGAAAACTAATTTATCAGGCTATGCCATATTGAAATAAACTTCCATCTTTTTTTAAAATGGAGATTAAGAATATGAAAAGTTTTAGAATAAGATTTTAAATAGCCATTTTTAAGAAAGAAAATTATTTGGGTTATATGTGATTTTATTTCTAGAGATTGATAGTTGTGATGTTAGCACAAATAATATTTCAGTCTCACTGATAGTTTCTAGTGACTGAATATATGTGCAATATTCTGTAATTATTTCATTGTCTATCTAACTGTATACAATTTGATTTCATCCTTGTTGTTCTATTATAATGTGGTTATTGTGTTGCTTGTGTGTGGTGGTTGATTGAGTATTTTTTTTAATCTGCGGACCCCAGGAAGAACAGTCGCTGCTGCAGCAGCACCTAATGGGGATCTGAATAAAGTATAAATTTCAGTGTTAAGTGGATTCAGAAACAAACAAACATTCCTCTGAAAGTGGTCACGTAAAATGACTGGACTGAAAATAAGTGAAAAAGCAGCCAATGTACAAAGAAACACTTTCAAAGTCCTTGAGAAAGCCTGGAAAAACTATTGCTCAATATTACATCAAAGTTTGGCTCCTCAGAAGCATGATATAAAGAAATGAGGAGGCTGCTCAAAACGGTTACACAGTACTGTATTTATCCTGAACTGGCTCTCCGCGCTCTGAACTTCAGAATCCAGCCAACCTCATACTTGCTCCTCGATCCTGAAACCTAATCATACACACTGGACTAAGAGTCTCTGCCTGCTTCACCCCCACACCCTCTATCTAAGGTCCCTGCCAGCCACTTCTCACTCTCTGCAGAAAAGGACCCTGCTGGCCACACTCTCACCTCACAATCTGTGTAACACTCATGAACTGTCACCTCAGAGCCTCATCTTCAGTCCCTTTGGTTGTTCCCTTGTAATCTCCCCAAGGGGTTGACACAGTGGATTGATCCACATTGGTAATTTGGCAGATGTTTTATGCCCCTCCTATCCTTCCTGACGCAACCCTCCATGGTGAGAGGGGCTTATGTCCCCAGCTAGAATCGAACCAGGGACCTTTCGCTTGTAAGGCGTACGCGTAAACCACTACGCTATGGGGACACTATCTTTGCGTTTTAATAAATCCTCTAAAATGTATCCTCCTGTGTCTTGTCCACTTTCAGGTCCACCTCACAAACAGTGACACAAACACTTATTAGCTCTGTTCCTTTAAGACAACCTTCTCCTGATTGGTTACCTGTTACAAACAGAAGAGTCTAATAGCAGGTGGGAGGGACTTCTGTGTTGACAGCTAAAGCTGTGTCCCTCTGATGACAGACAGCAAACAGAGGAAAGAGCAAAAAAAAACTGACTTTATTATTTGAAACTTTGGCCATATTTACTCTGAACATCTACCACTGTAACAGGATATATCACCGAAAATAAAGAAAAGCATATTAGGTTCCCTTTAAAAAAAAAAAAAAAATTATTGAAGTGTTTTGTGAGTCACTGGGAATTAGCTGGGATTGGGTACATTATTAATGTAAGGTAGTGGGTGGTAAAAATGACACACACAATGTGAGGAGCCAAAAATGCAAAGATCAATAGAGCTGTTCCCACACCTCAGTCAATTCAGCAAATCGCGATCAATAAGTGCTGATCTTGCAGCCTTAGTCTGGCACAGAAACGTGACATATTCCCTGCGCACTAAATGCAACGGCCTTAATCGGACTTGCCAATGACGGGATATTTTTAGCTACAGAAGCCAATAATACGAGACGGCTGACTCTGCGTTCATGTCCACAACTAAAATATGCAGCTGCTGGGATTATTAAACAGCAAGTGAATGTTTGCTATGCACAAATGGCTCGCCAGCACTTGCACGATGTCAAATAATGAATTAAAATCAAATCCTGAACAATCATTTAGTAAAAAGCAAGCCTATCAGAAGACATATTCAACCCTTAAAAGTATCTGCAGATAGAGATGGATTTATCTGTCGGAATTCTAGTTTAGCTCTCCTTGAGCTTTTTCAATCCCCCCTAAATTAATTTTTACATGACAATCTCTACCTAGAACATATAGATGGCCATAGGAAGCAGATGTGAAAACTTTTCCTAAGACCTATAGTTTTGTTGAAAGCAGCGATATCTGCCAGCTGAAGCTAGCAGACCAGTGGAGGGTGTCCTCCCTACAGGAGCTGCAAAGTGACAGGATTTTTCACTAAGCCGCACATAATTAACAGAACGCACTTCCATAAAAATTTCTTCCTGTGGAGAAATGCATTTTTCCCGGGCAACACATTGCTGAGTGAATGGGATTTTAACAGGTCCCTGTAAAGCATGGATCAGTGAGTATTTCACACACCCTGCCTCTTCATCGCATTCTTTAACAGATCTGTCACCTCACACGTGGCCTTACGCCTGAAGAGGGTCCAAAGGGAAAAAAAAAAAGGCCAGTGAATTGTGTCATAAACATTACAGGGAAAAGGTCAAAGAAGATATGAACAGCAGCATAGAGAAAACTGAATTTAGCTGGCATTTAACTTGGACTGTAGGAAATATATACTGGAAGTATGCTTTTATTGGGCCCTGGGGAAAAGAAGACTTTCATATGTATCGATTCTACAGTGAAAAGCAGAGGTGAGAAAGAACAGCGAGCAAAAAACTGAGGCTTCCACTGGAGTGCAAGGAAAGGTATGATTTACAAAAGAGGTAAAAAGCTTACACTCAGACACTTCATTAGGTAGACCTGTTCAGTGTGGCATAGGTGTGAGGGCCAGACAGATTGTTAGTGCCAGGCACAACCATCTCTGGAGTTTATAGAGAATGGTCCGAAAAAGAGAAAATGTCCAGTGAGCGGCACTTCTCTGGGAAAGGCATTGTTGATACCAGAGGTCGGAGGAGAATGGCTGGTCTACTTCAAGCTGACAGGAAGGCGACAGTAACTCAAAAAACCAAGATACGCAGAAGAGCATCTGTGAAGGGACAAAAAGTCAAACCTTAAAGCTGATGGGCTACAGCAGCAAAAGAACACATCAGGCGCCTCTTCTGCCAGCTAGAGACAGGAAACTGAGGTTTCACCAAAACTGGACACTACAAGATTGGAAAAACATTGCTGGTCTGTTAAGTCTTGATTTCGGCTCCAAAATTCAGATGACAGGGTCAGGTGGCACACTTTGGGTCCCTTAGTACCAACTGAGCTTCATTTACATGCCATGAGTATTGTTCCTGACCATGTTCATCCCTTCATGACTGCAGTGTACCCATCTTACAATGGCTGCTACCAGGAGGATAACACACCATGTCATAAAGCCCAAATCATCTTGAAGTGGTTTCTTGAGCATGATGAGTGGAACGAGAGTTTCAAATCACAGCTGCACAACTGACAAATCTGCATCAACTGTATGATTCTATCATGTCAATACTAACCAAAATCCATAAGAAATGTTTCCAGCACCTTGTTGAATCTATGCCACAAAGAATTAAGACCGTTCTGAAGGGAAAAGAGGGTTTAACCCAGTACTAGCCAGGTGTATCTAATAAAGTGGACAGCCAGTGTCAACAGACAGCACTAACGGAAGTGGGAGGGAGGTAAGCAGAGATGCAGAGAAAACTAAGTCACGAGAGGGAGAATAACAAGGAAACAGTGAGATCAAATGAGTAACATCTGATTTTAGTAGAATTTTAGGCTCTAACTGTGGGACAAGACCCCTGGTGAGCACAGAGCCACTGCAGTGGGGCGGGGTAGTGGAGTATCAACTAAAGTAAACATAATTTATGTTTGGAAAATGCACAAACATCTTTATTTAATTGAACCTGGATCTGTTTTCACTGAAAGTGACTGATTAGGGAAAAAAGCCATGTGAGGGTGGGATGGGTGATCTGTATTTTTAAAGGGGGGTCATGCTAGGAAAAACTTTTGAGAGCTGCTGATTTAGGGTGATTAAGCCTTACTTTCTTGCATCAAAGACAGATGATCTTGTCAAGCACAGCAAATGCTGGCTTATTTGGCTTTCTTCAAGGTAACTGATTTTGATATGTTTTAGTAAGATATTCAATCTATTTTTCAGCCGGAGCCGACAAGATACACGGCTGACGAGACTACATTCAGCAACTCATGTAGTTTTAAACACTTTATGCTGAAATTTCTGACATTTTATTTGCTCACATAAATCTTTAAAGGCTTAAAGGTTAGATTGAGTTTGTAGTGAACAGATTTTTTAATGTTAGTTAAAAGAAACAAAATCATGTTCCTTGTTAGATACTAGCATATTCAAAACACAGTCATGTGCAAAAGAAAGTAAACCCTCTTTCAGTTGCAAAGTTTTACGTTTCATGATGTAATAAAAAACTAATGTGCTTATTTACTGTTTAAATACAAGCTCAGATTTAAAAAAAAACCCAAAACATTAGATATTACAGCATGTAATTTTTATTTAACAAAACCTAGGCCAAAATGCAAAAGCAGTGTTGTGTCACAGCGTTTCAATCGGTTTGAGGTCTGGACTTTGATTGGGTCATTGCAACACCTTGATTTCAGCAATTCTGTTGAAAATTTGCTGCTGTGCTTGGGATCATTGTCCTGTTGCTTTACCTGCAGTGCGCGATTGCGCAAGCGTGCAGCTTAGAGGGAACGTTGCTGGCAACTGTTACGAATGTTTCCACTTACAGTATGATCTTTCTCACAGTATAATGGACTTCCAATCATTTGGAAATAGTCTTACCAACCAATCCTAGATTGATGAGCAGCAACAATTGCTTCTCTCTGATCACTGCTGATTTCTTTCCTGCTCTGCGTTATGTCAACACACACCTGAATCCTCTGAACCAAACTGAAAAAAACTTCTGCTTTTATAGAGGTGGTCACACTGGCTGATGATCAAGTGCATTTGGATTTTCCATGGAATATCCGTGTACTTAATTTTTCACCCACTGCTTCTACATTGTGTTGAATAAATAACAACAAGGTGCAATATGTTGTGTGTTATTGTTCATCTGAGGTAGTATTTAGCTATTTTTAGGACCAGATGACGTTTTTTTTTTCCCTGAGGTGAGCTTTCTTTGTCACTTTACTAAATTTTGCATTGCTTCTAGAGGACGAGTGTTGACAATGAAGACAGAAGAACCAGAAACAGTGACACAGAGATAGAAGAGTTGCATTTATAGAAAGGAAAGATAATATTCCAGTAGACATTCCACTAGGGTAGAGTAGTAAATGAGCTATAGAGGACACAATAGAATGTAATACAATAGAATAACCTTGTGGTCTGGTGTTATAGTACTAATACTACTACTACGCATACCAAGTGGTGACATGCTGTTGAGAGTGAAAGAGGAAAGAAGAAGAACAATGAAAGGAGACAGAAAGAGACCCAGCTGAGGAGCTGAGGTTAAAGTCATAGGAAAGTGAATTCATCTTTGATGACATGGAGCTCTGCACTGCTGACTGACTGCAAATGATGTCCACGGTGCTTACTTCTAAATAGGTGGCAGCCGACTTATTTGCTGTGATGAAAACATTACCCTGCACTGATGAGGGAGTTAGTCAGTTAGGTTGCAAAGGGTGTCTCACTGTACGCAAATGGTAGGACAACAGAGGGAAGGAAAAACTAACAGCAAAAGGAAATCAGGACAGACACAGAAAGAAGAATCAGAAAGACCTGGAGGCACAAGTGGCTTTATCTTTGTGAAGGTGTTTTGTGCTGAAGTGAGGTGATTTTTTTCCTCCTTGCCAGCACCTGTGGATAGTTCAGTGACTTGCAGTGATCTGCAGGAGACACACAGGAGTGGATGTCACTGGCAATCCAGAAGCGCCCTTCGATGCTGGACCAGAGATTAACTGCATTTAATGCCACCCACTCGTTGGGAGCAGGTGATACGACGGGATTTTGTTTTCAACACGAGTTGCATTTATCAGAAAGCAACATTTAGATAACAGAAAATAAGGAAGAGAGAGGCGACAATGGTTCTGTGGTTGGATTCTATCAGAATTTGTGACGATGCTCTTTACCTCTGGGCCACCACGCTTGCGTCCTGTACCATTAATCTCCCTTTAATTGGTTTAAGGCCGGCCTCGTAACACAACCAACCAAAGCACCACCATCGCCCCCACAGAAATGTAGCTACACAAAAATACTGTTTATTCAGACTTTAGCAGTGATGCCAGCAAGGCAGAATACAGACTAATGCTGGATTCTACCAGCATCTGCCATGGACCTCAGCTGGCAGGAATGAAGCCCTCCTTTCAGGTGATTTAATTCACACAGCCATCTGAAGGTGGCACGCGTGTGGTCCATCAACAGCTACTAATTGGACATTGTCAAAGCCTGATTACGCAAATCAAATCTCCTCCTAAGTTCTTTTGCTCAAGCGTTTTGCAAACATCAAACATGCCTGCAAAATTATTTGGAACATTGGCGAATGACTCCCAAAAACAAAATAAAACACCTAATCAAAAACTCAGAGCAACCTCTTAATTATTCATCAATATTGTTCAAGGACAGTTACAGAAGATCTATACTAAACCGTGTAATTTAGAGCAGTAGAAAAAAATGAGGTTTGTATAACTGTATTGGTTAAAGTTCACAATGAGTGGCCATAATATTAGCAGCAGTTTGCATAAACATGATCACAACTACTTATTTCAGTTTATGCAACCCAGAAAGGCTGAATTACAAGCGCATTTGCACATGTGGTCCTGTGCATCCATGTGAGAATGTAAGCTTCCTCCCTGAAAAAAGCTCCTTTTTTCTTGTCCAGTGCAGTCCATTACCAAACTGTAAGTCACAGTTGGGAGAGCAGTGCTTTTAGAGGGAACTGAGAAGAGGCAGCGTAATGGGCCGTGGCTATTAACCTGTGCCGAACAATGATTAAAAAAAAGGAGGGGGTAAAGCCATAAAGTGCTCCTTCATTTTTTCCCATTAGTTTCTGACTTTGTTGCGTTGGTCTTTGGTGAAAGACAATTGTGAACTACTTAATATAAAATCAGTAAGAAACTAATTCAGTCAGAGTATTTGAAAAGGGTTGCTTGTAGATCTGCTTCATATATGATAAAGAATATGGCTTGATTAAGGACTTCAGGACCTCTACCAGTATATTTCAAGAAGAACTAAGCCAGATCACCTGGTCCTACAGTAACTGCTGCCTGCTCCACTCTGTGTGTAGGAGACACACAGACACACATGCATATTTATTTGGCTACATTCACATTAATACAGTGCCAAACCCTTACCCTAACAGAAACCTACGTCAAATGCTAACTTTAACTCCGAAACCAAGTCTGAACCCTCACACAGGCTGTTAAAGGCAGGTGGTCTAAAACTGAACCTGGTTTTCACAAAGATAGCCAGACAAGTACATAAAATGTATTATTTTTTACTTCTTTTAAACTTATTTTTATCATTATTGTCTTGAATTTACCATTTGTAGTGTAGTTGTTTACACATTTACCCCATCCGTGTGGGTCACAAGTAAGTATATTCCTAGTGCTGGTCCCAAGCCCAGAAAAAAAGTAGAGTTGACATAGAAAAAGGCATCTGCTGTAGCGACCTCTTGAGTGTAAAAAAGGAAGCAGCTGAAATACTCCCTTCTTGTTTTGTTTCTTGCAGTTCAAGAATGAGATGTTCTGCCCAGCCAAGTTTAGAACAGGCACAACCCCACACACACACACACACACACACACACACACTTTGAGAGATGTATACTTAACCACAGTCTGCATGTGGTGCATTTAGAGAACATCTAGAAACTTTGACATAATTTGGATTACATTATTCCCAAACAGCCACTGCATTA
>VUQH01088193.1:0-10536 GCA_015106775.1 Etroplus canarensis
GAACACTCTTCACATACTCTTCCTTCAAAATGACCCCCTACTCCATTTCTCTTCCTACCTACACCATAGTAGAACAGTTTGAATCCACCTCCGATGTTCCTAGCCTTGCTTCCCCTCCACCTTCTCTCCATCATATCAGCCAGCTTTCTCCCTTTACTAGTCATAGTCCCTACATTTAAAGTCTCTACTCTCACCTCCACCCTCCTACCTTTCCTTCTCTCTCTCTGCCTCCTAACATGCTTTCCCCCTCTCCTCCTCCTTGGTCTTCGGCCAACAGTAGCATAGTTTCCACCGGCATCCTGTTGGCTAACGGCACCGGAGGCGGTCGTTGTTAACCCGGGCCGCGACCGATCCGGTATGGAAGTCGTGTTATGAATCCGCATATTTGATTTGGCAAAGTTTTTACGCCGGATGCCCTTCCTGACGCAACCCTCACCATTTACCCGGGCTTGGGACCAGCACTAAATGCTGTATCAGTTCTTAAACTACTCTATGTGCTAGGATTTGTTACATTGTATTACCATATGTTAAACAAAGACCAGAGGCGGGAGGTATAAATACTTGTTATCCTGCTCGTGTAGAGTTTTCAGGTATCTATACTTTGAGTATTTATTTTCCTGGCAGCGTTTGACTTTCACTCCCCACATTTAAACACAAATACCTCCACGTTCTACTCATTACCTTTTCAAAACATGCTTGTTACTTTAAGTTTAACAATTTGAGGGGAGTTACTGATTATTTCTCATCCCTGCACATCTTCCCAACAATTTGAACCTAAACGTAGGGAACAGTAACACTTGAAAGACAATCCTGTTGTATTGCATCCGTCCTCACTGCTTGCTGCCCTAAACTGATGTAAAGAAAGTGGCCAAAACAAAGAAAGAGGCCAAAACATAACTTATGCATCATTTACAGCAATATACTCATTTTTCTGCTAAAGTGTGGACGCAAAGCTGCCCATCTACAATGAAGGCAACAGCAAATAGAGCTACATTTTTTTTTTAAAATCTACCTTATTTGTCTCTGCTGGTGTTTAGAATTTTCAGCCTAACAGAACTTCAAGAGAAGCTCTTATTCCCTTGTATTAATACTATTTTAATATTACATTAATGGCATGAGGTTAATTTAGCTTTGCACAAGAACAGCTGGTAATGTCCTTCACAGACCTGCAGTACTTTGAGTACTTTGAGTACATTTAAGAGCCTGTCTTTTTTCACTTTTACTTGAGGAAAGAACTTCAACCAGAGCAACCGTCAGTACTTCTGCTTGAGTAAAGAAAGTGTGTACTTCTGCCACCTCTGACACATACTCAGGTCAGATTGATTTATAATCATCAAACTACAATATTTAAAGCACATGTCTGCATCAATGCTCGGGCTAATGTTGACTATTTATGAACACACTGCCTGAACATGAAGACTTTAATAAATATTAACCTGAGACAGTCACCCCTCTTTGCAAGAGCATCACATTCTGGCATCATGTCGGATGTTGAAATAAGGAGCACAGAGGACAGATGTTTATCCGTCACTCGGGATCTGTAAGGAGTCGTTCACACTAAGATTCAGCAACATATTTCTGCCTTTTATTGATTTTCTTTTTAACATGTCCTATTTTATTGCCCACATTTTGACCACACGAGCTTTATAAACCAATGAGAATTCGCTAGAACCACGATGCCCCAAAGATCACTGACATCTGATAAGTCTTGTTTTATAATTTATGAACAAGGAACAATTAAATCCTCCTACTTTCAGGTTCTGGATGTTCCCCCTGATTATGTAGGTGGTGAATTTGGAGAATTTATGTTGAAAACTAGCACTGAGGTGAGGCTTTCCACAGTGGCCTCCATGTTGAATTTATTGTCATCTTGAAGTCTTTTATGTGGTTCATACTTCATACCTTTGTAAGTGATGGTTCCCCGGTGGCAGCATGGGCCGGGCAGCGGTTGGGGTCCTGGTGAGAAGCCGTGGCAGTGGATGCCCACTGGTCAGTGTAACCCAGAGGTGTAAAGTAACCACAGTCCTGAACACTGGAGCTCCTCTCAAATTCCTCACACACACCGTCACCGTCAAAAACATAACACTGACTGGGTTCACCTTGGGAGACAGGGAAAAGAATGAGAGAAGACGATTTATGAAAGAATATAAAGCCTGGTTTCTTAATCTGGCAGGGTATCCACTCATCCCCCACTGTTAGACTCTCATCCAAATCTATTTGTCAGTGAACCAAATCTGAGCAAATCTATTCTGTATTTTCGTTGGCCACTTTTAATGTCAGCCACGTCAGCTCAACCATATCTGACTCTCTGCGCTGTCAACAGGCTGTAAATTATGCTAAGAAATGAACTCTGACTTCAATTAATTATTAGGGATTACAGTAATTTGGTGATATTAACAAAAAGAAACATAATATGTGACTTGGTATCTGTGGGTCCCTGAGTCACAACAGCAGCATTGTAACAGCATGTGTTGCAAAATACTGCCAAAGCAATGTGAAACGTGATCCAAGTCGAGAAGAAAGCAAAAATACAGACAGGAACATGTATTTTCTTTTACTGTCTCTCTTACTAATTTTAGAATTTTGTTTCATTACGAACTCAAAACTTATTAACTCTAAAAAAAATTCAATGACAACTGAATAACAAGAATGACAAACCAAGAATGAAAGCAGCAACAGAGTTTTATGGCGTCATTTAACATCAGAGAGTGACAGGAAACTGGAGCTGCCCGACTGTTGATGGACAAATATGATATTTACATGAGAAAATATCAAGGGAATTGCCTGAAATGCCATGCCAACACTGTTAAGCAACATTTTAAGGCTTTTTGTTTGGTTTGTTAGTTGTACGTCTGTTTTATGTCTGTTATGTTTCTAATATGCCAGGTCCCCACTTTTTAATATATTTCAATATGTTTTGAAACACCATTTGAAACCTTTCGTCTAATACTGGGCTATGTAAATAAATTAGAATTTGAATTTGGATGGTAAAAATATATACGACGTACAATTATTAGGCAAGTGACTATTTTGACCATATCGTCATTTTTCTGCATACTTTCCAACTTCAAGCTGTTTAAACTAGAATGACTATTGGATTTAAACATAAGAGGTGATTTCTATTTGTATAATGAGGGAGAGTGTTGCCTTAGGAGATCAACACCCTATATCTGGGGTTGCATAGTTAACTTCTTTTCCTCAGGCAAAATGGGCCAGAAAAGAGATCTGACAGACTCTGAAAAGTCAGAAACTATAAAACATCTTTCAGAGGGATGCTGCACTCTTCAAATTGCCAAGATCTTAGGACGTGACCAAAGAACCATCAAATGTTTTGCTGCAAATACCCAAAAGGGTCGCAAGAAACCTGTTGTGAGAAACTACGCAAATGAACTGCCAAAGATTTGAGAAGAATCAAACCTGAAGCTACCAGGAAGCCATTATCCTCCAGTGCTGTCATATTCCAGAACTTCAACCTACCTGGAGTGTCCAGAAGTACAAGGTGTTCAGTGCTCAGAGACATGGTAAGAAAGGCTGAAACCCGACCACCACTGAACAAGACACACAAGTTGAAACACCAAGACTGGACCAACAAATATGTGAAGACAGATTTTTCAAAGGTTTTATGGTTTGATGAGATGAGAGGGACTCTTGATGAACCAGATGGATGGGCCCGTGGCTGGATCAGCAATGGGCATAGGGCTCCACTCCCACTCAGACACCAGCAAGGTGGAGGTGGGGTACTGGTATGGGCTGGAAGTATTAAATATGAGCTTGGTGGACTTCTTCAGCTTGAAGATGGACTCACATTTAATTCCCAAACCTACTGCTAGTTGCTAGAATACACGCTCTTCATGCAGTGGTACAGGAAAAAGTCTGCACCTTTCAAGAAGACCATGATTTTTATGCAGGACTCTATCTACACCTTCCTAATGTGGGAGTCAACCAATACGACCACTTCCCCAATTTTCATGACCCCGAGCTTGACCATTACCATCTAACAGGATACAAGTGGTATGTATTCAATTTATCACACAAATATTAGCAGTGGTTCATGAAGAGAACCAATCGAAAAATGTAGATTCTCCACTCATAAAAGCAGGAAGTTATTCTGATCATGTTGACAAACCAGGCTGGTGCCCCATCATCACCCGTGAGGCCCCAATACTACACCTATGTCAAAGCCCTAGTTCTCAACCAGCCCTCACCTGGCTTAAGACATTATTGTGCTATCATTAAGCCTAATGATATACTTTATGCATAGATGGCAGAGGAGTGCACACAGGAACTCCTTTCATGAACACTGCAATCCAGATCAATACTCTTAGGAGTAGGGGTTCTTGTGAAAACAAGCACAGTTTGTGTGAAGATCCATTTAGTGATCACTGTGTGCAAGTCTGATTCAATTGTGATCAATACTGTTGAAGGAGTAGTGATTCTTGAATTGTGGGCGAATAGAGGGACAAAGAACAGATGCCTCGCTATGGCATTAGCTCATAGGTCTTTCAGCCAAATGAGCTGAAACCCTTAATTCTATGTTCAGCTACCTGCAGCACTACTCACATCTCATGTCTTTCATCAGTAGAGACGTGAAGGATTTTTAAAAAGGTACAAACTTTTACAATGGTGATGGATAGATTGACAGATGAGGTCAGACTGAAGTCTTGGTGGACTATGATGTTCACAGATGACATTGTGATTTGTGGTGAGAGTATGGAGGAGGTAGAAGAGTGCCTGGAGAGGTGGAGGTATGCACTGGAGAGAAGAGGGATGGAAGTCAGGAGAAGCAAGACAGATTACATGAGAACAGTGTACAAGAGCAGAGTGGAGTGGGTGGAAACGAGTGCCAGGGATGATTTGTGATAGAAGGATAGAAGTAACAGTAAAATGAAAGATTTACAAGGCTAGAGTGAGCCTTGAAAATCAAATACATAAGAGGTACATAATTTGGAGACTGTGGCACTGGCAAAAGGACAGAAGGTGGTGCTGGAGGTGGCAGAGCTGAAGATGTTGACATTTCGCTGGGAGTGACCAGGATGGACAGGACTGGAAATGAGTCCATCAGAGGGACAGCTCAGGTTTTGAGCAGTTTGGAGACAAAGCCAGAGAGGCAAGGCTGAGATGGTTTGGACATGTTCAGAGGAGGGATAGTGGATATATTAGACAAAGGATGATGAAGATGAAGCTGACAGCAGGAGGAGAAGAGGAAGACCACAGAGAAGGTTCATAGATGTAGCGACAGAGGACATGGAGACAGTTAGGGTGAGATGGAGGCAGATGATTCGCTGTGGTGACCCATAAAGGGATCAGCTGAAAGAAGAAGTAAGTAATATCAGATAAAATCAGACAGTAATTATACTTAATTTCTCCAAAGAATAAAGGAATGTGCTCCTCAGCCAAAAAAGGTCCTGCAGTGTTTCAAAGGCAAAGTGCAAAAGAATTTTGCTCTTTGCACATGGCCTTCTCTACTAAAGGGAGAATAATTTACTCATAGTAATGAACATATGAACAGTAGAGCAGTGGTACTGATCTAATGTACAACAGCACACTTCAGATGTTTGGCCTAATGTCATGTAGACAGCTGCAGAGGTCAGACAGACAAACAGACAATGCTGCACAATTGGCTCAATTAGTCAATGGAAACATGTTTCTGATAAAATGCTAATTAAGCCTAGATAAGTCAATGTCATAGTGTCTCCTTTGGCAATATTAGACTAAATGAACTCAACAACCACCCCACCCCTCTTGTGGCTACACCTGTGGAAAATGATTAAATCATTTTAATTCCAAGTCTTGCATTTATCAGGCGTGACAAAAAGGAACCGATTGACAACCTTTGATTCCACTATTATGACCATCTGTTTTTCATTCTCGGTCTACATGCTGTAACCATATTGTGCAACCTTTTTTTTAATCAGTCCTGTTAAAATATTTTAAATTAAAAATCTGTAACCTCATTTTAAAAAAAGGAAAGAGGAAAGCAGTACTTCTTAAAAAACATAGTTTTGTCTATAGCTGGTCTATAATGGGATGACTTTACAAGCAGCTGGTGAAAACAGAAGAGAGACGCAACTGCAGTAAAGTGGGAGTTAACTGGGTCAAGCAAATGTGGCAAGAAAGCCCAGAGACATTCTCCCTATGACTAAGAACTACAACTGAATAATTGCTTTTAAGTGTTGTAATTTGTAAAAACCTGTTTTTGCCAAATGATTTTCCTTCCTTGTCATGATGTGTTTTATTGTAAAACAAGGGATGTAATAGCTTCAGTCACGGCATAGCAAAGCCTGGTGGGAGATGAGGGGGGCTGTTTCCCCCTGACAAATAAATGATGGAAATTTTAGCCCTGTAACAAACTCAAACACTTGAACAAACTACCATCCAGCTGCCAGTGGAAACAACAGATGGCCTGAAAAGAAAGCAATGATCAGACCGTCTCATCTCAGCTGACCTATCACACCTTCTTGACAACATTGTGGGATATTTTTTTTAGCAGCTGAGGAGTATCGAGCGAACAGTCTGCTGTGCAGAGTATGAACTTTGACGCTGTGGAGGAACACCACACACCACAACAGAAGAGCTGATTCATTTATCGCTGAGGCTGCCCCCAATGAGAAACAGGCTTGTTGAATTTCACAGGCCTGTGACGTCTATGTGGTAATGATAGTGGGCATCACAATATAACATTCATTGTGTGTCAGTGAATGTATGGGGTCTGTGTGACATAATGCATGGCGTTTCGCTTCTCTGTGCCCTCTGGCTGGCTCAGTTCTTCCATGTCACTTTATGAATATGTTTAACTAAGTTCAAGGTCAAAAAACAAGTGACAGAGGCTTAGTCCTCGATCATGTGTTTACAATGGAGTTTTTTTGGGTAAACCCCCTCCTATGTTGTGTTGTGGCCTGTCTGCGTGCTTCTGAGTGGGCGAGGTGCATACACGAAGTGTTGTTGTCCTGCGGTGGACTCACAAACGATAGGGGCGCTCTCTGTGGCTTCTTTGTTTGTCTTTTCTCGTGTTTTCTGCACGATTTTGGTACTTTTTTCTGTTTTTGGTTGGTTTTTTTAACCACATGACCTATAGTTAACTAAACAACATCTGGCCCTTGTCTCATGGGTGAACAGTATCAGCAAGTTTCCCAGATACACAAATGGGTCCATAAGTTTGGGGACAATGACACATTTTTGCGTGAGTTTGCCTCTGTACACCACAGTGGATTTTAAATCAAAACACACAAAAATGTTATTGAAATGCAGACTTTCAGCTTCAATGCAAGGGGTCTGACAAAAGAACTGCATTAACTGTGCAGGATTGTCACCATTTTTGGAGGTTCAAAATAAATGGGGCAATTGACTGAAAAGCAGTTTCACAGCCAGGTGAGGCCTGTTTCTTCATTATTCCATGACAGACTAAGCAGATAAAAGACCTGGAGTTGAATCCAAGTTTTGAAATTGCATTCATTAGCTGTTCACTGAAACTCTCCATCTGAGGTCCAAAGAGATGTTGATCCACGTGAAGGAGGTCATTAATAGGTCAAATAACCAAAATAAACCAGAAAGAGAACAAAGATGTGTCCAAAACAGCATTCTGGGACTTTTTTTTTAAAAATGAACCAAAGACCACAGAAGACAACTACAGTGGATGATCACAGATTACTTTACACCATCTAGCCAAGTCAAGAACACTGTCATGGAGGTAGGCGTGTCATTGTCAAAGTCAACAATCAAGAGACACCTTCATGAATGTAAATACAGAGTTTTTACAACAAGGTGTAAGCCTCTGGTTAAAGTAAAGAATATGAAGGTCAGACTAGATTTTGCCATGAAACATCTAAAAGAGCCTGGCCAGTTCCTGGAAACAATTATATGGACCGATGAATCTGAGATGAACTTCAACTAGAGTGATGGGAAGAGAAAAGTATGGCGGAGGAGAGGAACAGCTCATGATCCAAAGCATACCACATCATCTGTCAAACAAGGTGGAGGTAATTTTAGGGCCTGGGCATGTATGGCTGTCAGTGCAACTGGGTCACTAGTGTTAATGATGTAATTGCTGATAGAAGCAGCAGGATGAATTCTGAAGTGTACAGGGCTATATTCTCTTCTCAGATTCAGGCAAATGCCGCAAAGCTGATTGCATGGTGCTTCAGTGTGAATGGATAATTACCCAAACTGTACAGTCATAGCAATCCAATAGTTCCTCAAGGCAAAGAAATGAGATGTTTTTCAATGGCCAAATTAGTCAAAGGTCAAAGGTGTACCATGGGTTTGAGGTCAGGGCTCTGTGTGGGCCAGGAAAGTTCTTTCACACCAAATTGATACTGTACAACCATGCTTTTATGGACTTTGCTTTGTACACTGTGGCACAATCATGCTGGAACAAAAAATGGCTTTCAGAATTCTTTACAGAAACTTTATTGTCATTAATACACAAGCACAATTAAATTGTATGCAGTCTCCATCCAGTGTAAGAGAACAGAGCTATACTAGAGAGATTCAAACTAGTATACAAACATTTCCACAAACTGTTCCCACAAAGTTGGAAGCATCAGATTGTTCAAAGTGCCTTGGTAACCTGAAGCATTAAGAGTTTCCTTTCCCTCCACCAAACTTCACAGTTGGCACATTGCAGTCAGGTAGGTAGCATTGTCATGGGCCATGGGTTTTGTTATGGGATATTGTTGTATTTTATGTATTTTCTAGTTCAGTTTAGATTATTAGTTTAGTTATGTTTCCTGTTATTTATTTCTGTATACTGCATTTGAGTTCTAGTTCACTGTTTACAGAGTTTATTTTGATTGTCCTTCTCATGTTTTCCTGCGTTTTCTCTGTTTAGTTTGTTGTTAGTTCCCCGGGGTCTCCTCAGTGTCATCCTGCTGTGTCCTTGTCTCCTACCAAGTTCACTCTTTTATCTATGTTCTTATGTTTCTTACTTCCTGTTTTACTTTGGTAGCCTGCTATGTTCTGTGCATTATGTTCAGTTTTGCTTTCTGCCCTTGATTGTTGCCACCTGTGCCCCTCTCCACCTGTTTCTCTTTACCTGTTAGTGTGTGTGTATTTATTCCCTGCTTCTCCTCAGTTCTGAATCATGTCATCTGTTTATTTTAGTCGGGTGTTCATGTCATATCTGGTCTTGTCTTCTCTCCCCATGCTGGAAGCTGAGTTTTGTACCTCATGAACTTTGTTCATTTAAAGGATTTATCAGCTATTAAAGCTCGCTTTTCATTTACCTTGTCTGTCTGAGGAGTCCTGCATTTTGGGTCCTCACTCTCTATAAACACTGAGCACAAATCTTCTGTCTTTAACCAAACCAAACTTTTCCATCAGACTGCCACACAGAACACGTTTCCACTGCTCCACAGTAAATGGTAAATTTACTGATGCTTATACAGCATTTTTCTACTCTAACTGAGCACTCCAATGGATGCAGCAGAGTGTGAATGTGTTGCCCAAGGACGCTTCGGCATCTAGACTGGAGAAGCCAGGGATCGAACCACCAACATTCCTGTTGGAAGGTGACCCGCTCCACCTTCTAAGCCACAGTCTCCCTAGTCCAGTGGGGGTGTGCTTTACACCACTCCAGCTGACGCGATTAGCATTGCGCTTTGTAATGTAAGGCCTGCATGCAGCTGCTCGTCCGTGGAAACCCCTGCCACGAAGCTCCCAGTGCAAAGTCTCTGTGCTCATGTTAAAGCCAGAGGAGGTTTGGAAACTCTGCACTTACTGATATAGCAGAGCACAGGCAATGCACTATGCACTTCAGCACTCGGTGACACTGCTATGTAACTTCATGTGTTCTGCCACTTCATGGCTGAGTTGCCACTTTGCAATAATACAACTTACAGTTGATAGTGGAATATCTAGCAGGGAGGAAAGGCAGACAAGTTAGATAGATAGATAGATAGATAGATAGATAGATAGATAGATAGATAGATAGATAGATAGATAGATAGATAGATAGATAGATAGATAGACAGATCTTTATTGATCCCTCGGGAGATTACCTTTGGGAAATTAAGGCTCCAGAAGCCATGTAGCAATCAAGCATCTAGCAAAAATGTATATTACAACAAGACCATAATATACTTGCTAATTTATGCTTGATTTTATACACCTATGGTAATGAGAGTGAATGAAACACCTGAATTCAGTGATTAACACGTGTGTCCCAGTGCTTTGGTTAATATAGCATATAACAGAAAGAATCTAGTTACAACAAACTTGTTCAGCCAGTTTCCCAGACGTGGATTAAGTGTTGTCCTAGACTAAATGAATACTTTGAAGACTGACAGCGAAAAAAGTCACTTTTAATTTTTAATTTTTTATATTTAAGAGTCATTTTTAAGACAAGTGCATATGACATTTACGTTCATTTTGAAAGAGATTGGAGAATTAAAGTTTAAAAAAAAACAAAACAGAATATCAAGGCCGGTTTAACAGCTGAACAGGTGAATCTTTTTGTCAGCATCTAAATCTTGGACACAGACCCAGCCACATGATGCACTGAGCCACAAATTACTTTTTGTTAGTTTCTCATATTACCAC
>VUQH01088194.1:4167-39119 GCA_015106775.1 Etroplus canarensis
TTCAGTAAGCAAAAAAAAAAAAAAAACAGGAAGCATGAAGTCTCTAAAGTGACTTGAGAGATTAATGAAACAAGATATAAACTAGTGTACACAGTGAATCACCTTAGAAGACAAACACTGGTTGCCTGAAGAAAACTTGTGTGCATACCTTCAGTGGTGCCAGCATGCCTCCGCATGAGTAAATATAAAGTGGATTAGTAGAATTAAGTTTCCTGGAGGAGCAGTTGGCAGGCTGAATAGGACAAACAGGTGCTTCTGTTTAGAGGTAGATGAAGGAGGAACCACTCCAAAAGCCCCCTCTGTTTTTCTGCTTTTCCCCTCCCCTACAGTAAACATTAATTTGCCTGACTCTCTAATGAGTAGAAAATAATAAAGAAGTTCATGTTGAATAGTTAGCAGTTATTCAGCCCATCCTGTGCCACCTGCCCAGCTCCAGGTAGATCAACGTTTTCTCTTGCCATTCGCTGGGCTATTTCTCCTGGGTCTATGACGGTGATCAGGGGACTTGTAGCGTTGCTGAGACGAACAGTGCTGACAAAGCCAAAAGGCTCTGCACTTCAGGCTCCGGAGTGGCTGGATCGATGTAGTGCCATCACTGTGGCCTGGGGGAACGGCTGCCACCATCCTTCATACTGCACTGGATGTCCTCATCTGCCTCTCTGTCACCTCTCTGCCTGCAGCACGACAGAGAGATTTACGCAGAGCAGACAGCTCAAGTTCAGGCATACGTTATAGGTTAGCAAGTTATAGCGCATAACACTAGCAGTGCTGTTGGCTAGCTCAGATAGACTCTGTGTCTGAAATGTTCATCATTTGGAAAGTTTAACACCTACACTGACAAATTGATGCTGGCAAGAGTGTCAGGCTCGGTTTGGATTTGGCATGAAAGTAAAGCTCAGCAATTAATTTGGTATTTTAAAGCCTGAAGCTGTGATTGCAGTACGGCTGACTCCTCCACCACAGACCTTGTTTACATAGTGATTTGCAAGTCTAAATATACTTTTCATACGCACAATTATTGCTTGATATTTTTTTATTATCACAACACTTCATTTCACCTTGAAAGTTTGTGAGAATGGGAAATGTCTGTAAACACTGCGAATGAGGAAAAAAGGCAGAACAGAGCGGGCCAGTTTATGAGTTCATCTAGGTGATAATTAAGGCAGCATACGTCTAGCAAATAACAGTGTATTCAGAACTCAGATTATTGCAGTAGTGGAATAAAGAAAATCCAGAAAACTGGCTGTGGACAGAAATGAAAGGAAACTCAATTCTGCCTTGCCTTCAATGTTGTTGAACTGCTAATTTAATTTTGTTGCTGTGAGAGACAAGTCCTTGGTGTGTTTTTGTGTTTTGTGTATATTCAGCAGTGTTCTTTCTGGTTGGGTTTTAGATCCTCCGGCTTTAGCTGGTGAAAGCAAAATCTATCCACCTTCCTCGGGGACCCCAGACTAAATTTTAGAGGTGGTTTGCCAGGTTGGCAACCAGCCATCAGCTTTTATTTGCCAAACAACAGAATGAATATGTGTATTAACTGTAATAGGAATGGGAATGGTTAATTATAGCCAATATTTAATTAATGAATGATACCAGGATAATTAAACATATTTGACTTAATACAAAAAGAATCTTGCATCCTCCTGCCTTTTTTGCATTCCAGACATACATGATGTAGAACAAGTGTTTTAGGCACGTTCAAGCTACAATAAAACATGTAGACACCTATTCAACACTGAAAATTTTCAGAGTAACCTGCAATATTCATTTGGGGGAAAAATTATTCAAAATTTTGTCCATCAAATAAGATTAGGTAGAAAAAAGAGGTTCTAATTTTGATAATATAGTAAACAGTTTTGCTGAAATTATAGCATCATTCATCAATTTTAGCTCGTCTGGCTGAAGTTCTGATAAGCTAATGCCATGGCATTCTTCCGTCCATCTGTCTTGCATACGATAGTCACCTCATTGGGTTTCACCCAGTTGTCTTTAAGGTCAAGGTCACAACTGTCTTTTTTGTTTTTTCCTTAATGGGCCCCTTTTCCATTTTCACAAAAATCGCTACTCTTAGGAGTGTTGCTCTGGATTGTAATGTTCAGATGAAATGAGTGTGCCCCTCTGCCATCTATACATAAATGCTCTCATTAGATTTATTTATGGTATAATAATGTTTTAAGCTTGGTTAGGGCTGATCAAGAACTAGGGCCGTTGCATTGACGTACCATCAAACTGTGGCAGATGACAATATATAATAACCTGGTTTGCCAATATGACCAGCATAACTTCCCACTTTTACGAATCGAGAACTTGAAGGTCAATTTGCAGCATTCTACTGCCACTATTCCTATCATGCTGGCAAATTTTCAATGGTACTCTTGTTTTAGATGGTAGGCCCACTGCTAATAATGCTGTGAGTGATTAAAATATTATTTTGCAACACATGTTGCATGCTACTTGTATCATGTTAGATTGTGATGATTATGATCTTATTACTCATGATCATGGACAGAGGGGTCATTTTGGTTGACTCCCACATTAGGAAGGCATGGCTGGGGCCTTCCTATCAACATTATGCTAACATCAGTAAAATGACAAAAGCTCTGACATTTTAATGTGTTCACATATTTACATGCTTTTTATGGCCATGGTTACTGTTGACTGTATAGTTAGGATACTTCGAAGCTTGAACACTTGAATTTCTCCTGAATATGACTGTTTGTGAGCTGCTTTAACTCCTCAGTGGATTTTAATTCTTATTAGTTTGTGCTATATAGCCAGCCAATGAATAGAAAGCATCCTTATGTACTTCACACATTACAATAACCTGTAAATTGTGATGGATCATGAGCCAGATGAACTACTGCATCACTGACATTGTGGTTCATCTGTTGCAGTCCACACTTCCTTTTTAAATCTGTCTGATTTGGCTCCCAGGTGAATATCTCTTTTGTTCAAACAGAGCTGTATTTACAGGTTTTTGTTTTGTTTATAAGCATGATTATCCATGTAACAGCAGCACTCTTGCAAGCTGAAGAAGACCAGAGCGATGTACTGTGGCAAAATACTATTGAGTGGTTCACAAGAAAAAGTGGTTGTCAATAAGACCAAGCAATAGCAAGAAAATGCTGGGTCAATTCAGCTCTGAGCAACTAAGTAAACATATAGTGGTAGAGTACAGATAAAGCAAGCCCACAGATAATTTGCATACTCTCCCTGGCTTTCAAGAATGTACAGCTTCTACTTGGGATGTCACAAGAACCCTTACTTACAAAGTTCTAAAAATATAAAAAAATACTTTTTTACCATAGTACAGTAGATACTGAAGATACATTACCACAAAAACCATTTAAAAAAGCTTTAAAAATTTTAACCACCTTCCCTCTGTGAGCTGTCCCACAAGAGGTGAGAGGACTATACAGTAGCTCTTTTGTATGCAAATGTTAAGGATGCTCCTTTCTGCCCTCCCCTTGCCCGGTGGTTCAGATCACAATCTGGTCCACCTCACTCCCTGCTATGTCCATCTCATTAAGAGGCAGTCTGTGACCATGAGAAAAGTGAGAAGATGGTCAGAGGAGGTTTTAGGGACATGCAGGGCTGTTTTGAGGTGTCTGACTGGAAGGTATTCTGTGAGCTGCAGGGAGAGGACATTGATGGACTCACAGAATTAATCACAAACTATATCAGTTTTTATACTGATGCCATAATCCCATTAAAAACTGTTGAGTGTTACCCAAACAGCAAGCCTTGGGTGATGAAGGACATCAAAGCACTCCTCAACAGGAAGAAGAGGGCCTTGAGAACTGGAGATAGGGAGGAGTTGAGAATACTTCAGGGGGAACTGAAACATCAATCAGAGTGGCCAAGGAGAATTACCGGAGGAAGCTAGAGTGGAAACTCCAGTAGAACATACTTCAGGGGGAACTAAAAACATCAATCAGAGTGGCCAAGGAGAATTACCGTAGGAAGCTGGAGTGGAAACTCCAGTAGAACAATATGAGAGAGGTCTGAAGTGGCGTGAGACCAAACAGTGGCAGAGGAGTTGAAGACTGGGCCAATCATCTAAAACTTTTTATCAAATTTGACTCTGCAAAGGCTGTTCAAACTCCAACCTTCCTGCTGTTGGCCTGCAACCACCAGCCACTCCCTACCTTCCCCGACTTCCCCCTCATGGTCTGTCAGCCTCCTCCTAGAACCCCCAGGCTCATGGCACTTTTCACACCCTTCATCCTAAGACCTCTGCTCCTCTCCAACCTATCGCCTTCAGCTGAGCCTTAATCAAAAAAGGGTCCCTGTGCTGTGGAAGAAATCATGCTTCGTACCTGTGCCGAAGATGTCATGTCCCAGTGACCCTTAGGACTACAGACCCATGGAACTGACGTCACAGAGCATGAAAACCATGGAAAGCCTTGTCCTGGACCAGCTGTGGCCTGTTGTCAGTCCCCTGATGGACCCCCTCTGGTATGCCTACCAGCCCCAACTTGGAGTTGAGGAGCCCATCATCAACCTGTTCAACCATGTCTAAACTCACCTGGACAAGCCACTGAGCACTATGAGGGTCATGATTTTTGACTTCTCTGGTGTGTTCAACACCATCAGACTGACTCTACTGAGTGAGAAGCTGATAGCGATACAGGTGGATGCCTCCCTTGAGTCCTAGATTATTGACTGCCCTACTGGCAGACTACAGTATGTGCATCTGCAGCACTGTGTGTCGGACAGTGTGGTCAGCAACACCGGAGCCCCTTTCTCTTCACCCTCTACACCACAGACTTTAGCTACTTCACAGAGACTTGCCACCTTTAGAAGAATTCTGATGAGTCTGTAGTAGTGGGCTGTATCAGAGAGGGGGATTAGGAAGATTATAGGACAGTGGGCAACTTTGTCACGTGGTGCAAACAGAACTATCTGCAGCTTAATGTGACAAAGACAAAAGAACTGATTGTGGACATGAGAAGGACCAAAACACCAGTGACCCCTGTTTCCATTCATGGGGTCTGTGTGGAGATATTGGAAGACTAAAGATACTGTACCTTGGTGTTCACATTAACAATAAACTGGACTTAAATGAATACACAAAAGCCCTTTATGAGAAGGGCAGAGCAGCCTCTGTTTTCTGAGACAACTAAGGTACTTCAATATCTGCTGGACAACACTCAGGATGTGTCTGTGGTAGCCAGTGCCATCCTCTCTGCTGTGGTGTGCTGGGGTGGCAGACTGAGGGTAGCAGACACCAACAGACTTAGCGAACTACCGAGGCTCCTCCTGTGGCTTTCAAGCTCTTCTTTATGGCTAATTAATTCTTATTTTATATTCTATCTTTCATATATATTTATAGATTTCTATTTACTGTTTTGCTGTCTTAATTTTGAATGTTTATGGGAAAATCGCACTTTTTCGTATTGGTTTATACAGTTTCATTTTTTATCTGTTCATATCTGTATATCTGTGTATTTATTTATTCACTTATATCTAATAGAGCATCTGGACCCCAATCCCCCGTGGTATTAATAAAGGATTCTGATTCTGATAGATGTTGTAGATTCAAGACAAACTGGGCAATAACAACAACACAGCAGTGTGTGAGTTAGCAGTTCTGCAGAAAAGATTATTTGAAATTAACAGTAATACAAATCAGTATCTCCTACGCATGGACTTTAGTTGGAGGGGCTGCACGCATGTATTGACAAATCCCAAAATATATTTAAGATGGCGTGGTGGTACAGTGTTTAGCACTTTCACCTCACAAAAAGAGGGTCCTGTGTTAGAATCCACCGGCCATCCAGCACCCTCCTGTGTGGAGTTCTCCCTGTGCCTGCATAGTTAATTGGTGATTCTAAATCGGCTGAAGATATGAATGTGAGTGTGAGTAGTTGTCTGTCTCTCTGTCTTAGCCATGCAATAAACTGACGACCTTCTTAGGGTGTACCCCACCTCTCACTCCATGACAGCTGGAATAAGCTCCAGCTCCCCCACGACCCTATATGAGATAAATGGAAGAAAATGAATGGATGGATGGAAAATATATTAAACAGCCTATTTTAATATTTTATATTTTTTTAATCCACTTAAGGGAAGGACTACATCCATGATTAATTTGAAACTGAAAGTTTCACAACTACTAAACAGCTAGTCAGGGTCTTCCTGTCTTGTGTTACCTTACCAGTAGACTTAAGAGAGTAAAGTTTTTGTGGTCCATTTTATTCAGTTCTCTCTTTAGAGAGTCTCTCATACTGTAGTTGGACTGACTTTGGAGATCCCTTGCGAGCCAAGTGACACCACACATGAGATGTCTGCTGCTAATAACCATTCACTGAATATTTTATAAGTGACTTATAACTTGACTTTAACATCAGCAAATGTCAAGAAAGGTATTTGTACCCATAACACTGTTTCTGTTTTTGTTATGTCCCTTGTAACTACATGTTAGGGTGCTTGTAATGCTGTGGCTGTTTTCTTCTTGAAGTTTCAGATGCTTCTCTAGGAAGACAACTATAAGGAAGTCAAAAAGAAAATCTGTTGGCATAGGCTTCTCCATTTCAGTCATGTGCACCTAGCTAAGACCCCAGCACTGCAAACGTTACCTGAATCTATCTTTACTCTTGTATGCAATTTGTCACCTGTAAACTGGAATTGTAGCTTCTTTTTTTCACTTAGATCAAGTAATTTCAGCCCTAATTTTCAGAAAGTGCTATTGCAGTAATCAAATATACATAAGCAGGAATATGATCAGTTCTCTTTAATCTGCTACAGACACTAGTAGAGCTATTCTTTTCTGCAATGTGTTCAGTTGCAATTGTGATTGATCTTTTGCAAATACCCAATCCGAAATCAGATTTTTGATTACAACTAAAAGTGATGGAGTCAACTCTGCCACCGGCAAAAACTCATAAACCACATCCTATATAGAAGAAGAGCAATTAAGCCTATTCCCATTACTTGTGTGATAACGCGTATACCCATTCTCACCTGATAACCTAAACAGCCTGATTCTTTAATGATTAATGACTTGTCTCCAGCTAATGTTTTTTTATCACAAGGTCATGAGTGATGTATTATCAGTTAATGAGAAATACAGAAATGTCTAGTGTGAGAGAAGCGAGGAGGAGGTAAACACACACACTGAGACATTCTTATTTGACCTTTCAGAAGGATTTTTTCTGACCTGCGGTGAGTTGTCCTGCAGTGATAAGAATAATGGTTTTGGTGCCATGGTCCGGGGAGACCGACCTCCCGTTCCCTCCTAGTAGATAGTTGAGCAGAGGTTCATCCTTTTCCCATTGTGCCTTCTGCATTTATCGTAGACAACAAGGCTTAATACTGGCCACCTAAGGGACAGCTCTTATGCTCGTATTAAGGACCACTGCCGATCTCTGATAACTATCACTAGGGGGCTTATATAGGAAATGCAAGAAAGGGTTCTATAGTGGAGGAGAAAGACACTTGCATTATATTATTTATAAATCATACAACAGGAAAAATGTCTTACAGGCCTAACAGTAAAAAAGTGCTTTCATCGATGGAATTGTTCCCTCCTTCTGATGGGATTTTGAGACACGAATGTTGTGCAAAAAGAGCACAGTAGGAGTCTACTGATAATCCTTCATTATTTAATTTCACTTTAGGTCAGAGCTTCACTTGAAGCAGTGAACAAGTCCTTGTTGAAATTCTCCCATCACTATCTCTGTGATCTTAGCATTTATTGCACAGTGCTAGGCTGTGGGGGACATCAAACGTTTTAAAGAGGAAAGTGGAGAATGTTAGGTGCAAATGTATTAGTCATGTTTTAATTGATTTTCTGGAACAGGCCAGGGTGACTTCAAAGCAAATAGCTGTTGAAAGAAAGATTTTAAAGAAGGGCTGTGCTCTGAAAGACTCAAGCAGTTTTTTATTCAAGCACATATGCAAATCCAAGCTCAAACTAGGACTGTGTAAATGTTGATTACACAGGATAAAATACTTTAGCTCCAGTATGGTTACTCATAAATACTCGCCTTTATCATTCACTGTGCTTTTTACAAGATGCCGTACTGTATATTTGCTGCTGGCTTTCATTTAAAGCACTAGACAGTAGTTTTTTATTAACAATGGATAAAATGACTATGCATCATAATGCCTCTCAAAGTGACAAACCCCCAAAGGAAGTCAACCATCTCTGTCTCTTCCCTCAGCTCTGTGGTGTGTTTTATTCTTTCTGCGTGTTGCTTCTGGTTTTCCAGGCCGGAGTGAAATTATTTTTGTTCTTTATTTTACGCTGTTTTGTTGTTCCCACAAGCAGTTAGCCTAGCATACACTTTATTGGCAGCTGTTTACTAACACAGTCTTACTGACCAATTACAAGCTAGTTTGCCTATGTCAGAAAGATCAATATTGCAGATTAAACAAAGCAGATTCTTAACTAACTGATAGATTTACTTATAGTCTGTATGTTTTCTTCCCTATACATGGTTATTTTTTTCATTTTTGCGTTTTTTTTCTCAATGGTAACTTCACTGGTCTCGACTGAAGTATGCCTTCAGAAACACTGCTCCTAGAAATCAGTTTTTGTTGGTTTGACATTAAATGTAAAATGGTTTCTCTTTGAGCCTGAAGCACAAAGCATTGATTCCTGTTTTGACTTTAACACTGGGGCTTATGGCACAATGTTACAGGCTGAAAAAGCAATTATCTCCATAATGACAACATTAGCACCCGGCTCACAACGATTTGCCCCTATAGTCCATGTGTCTGTGCTCTTTAGATCAGGACCATTTACTTTGCAGACTTGGCTCCCTGGAGGAACCAACCCGAACCCACATTTGTTTGCTGGTTGACCAAAATGAGACCAGTCATTAGATTTTTACACAGCAAAATCAGCATGTGTATACATGTTAGCAAAGCTATGCTGTGTTGTGTGTACCTAATAGATGTTTTTGGTTTTACTGGACTGTGCTGGGCAGGTGGTGAAGAGATGAAGACAAAATATATTAACTCAGTATGTAAGAAAGTGCCGTATGTAACATAAATACTCTAGAGTTAAACAATACTTTATACAATATATGGCAACAGGAAGTAGACCAGGTGTCACAGGGAGAAGTTGCAAAGTTCAATGTCCACAGGTAGGAATGATCATAGGGGAATGAGTCTTTTCCTGAACGTGCTCCTGTGCCTGTCCAGCACATCACAGAGGAGTGTGAAAGATCGTCCAATACCTCTGCAACTTGAACAGCACCCTCCTTTCTGACACCTCTGTCAGAGAGTCAAGCTCCATGCTCACAATATTACTGCCCTACAGTTTGTTGAGTCTGTCGGGGTCCATTACCCTCAATCTGCTGCTCCAGCACAATACAACATAGAGGATGGCACTGGCCACCACACACTCATAAAACATTCTGAACGCTGTCTGGCATGACTTCAGATGTCTCAGAAAACAGAGATGGCTCTGGCCTTTCTTGTAGAGGACTCTGTGTTTTTAGTGAAGTCCAGTTAAATGTCAGTGTGGACACTCTACACAGACCCCATTAATAGAAACAGGCGTCACTGGTGTTCTGGTCTTCCTCATGCCCACAACCAGTTCTTTAGTCTTCGCCACATAAAACTGCAGATGGTTCTGTTCACACCACGTGATAAAGTTGTCCTCCACAGCCCCGTATTCTTCTTAATCACTTTCTCTGATACTACAAAGTCAACAGAAAACTTCTGAAGATGGCAAGTCTCTGTGAAGTAGCTAAAGAGGAAGGAAGAGGTGCAGTGATGCTATAAGGATGGCATACAGTAGCTCAGTCTGGAAAAGTGACCAAAACTAGCATCTCTTCCCAGGTGTCATGTGTGTGCCATTCAGAACTTGAAAAATATAAAAGATGTTAATGGATTTTTCTTGTTGAGTGTATATTGGGTTTTACTGTTGCTTTCATCAGTGACTCAGTAGAATAACCTTTATGGTTTGAAATGGTAGAGAGCTAGCTGAACAATTATTTCATCATTACTTTGGCTATATGTTTCAGTCGCCGACTCACTCACTCCTTAGATGAAATGAGGGTGACCTGCTTTTGGAATGGCAAAGGTTTTTCTTTTAACAAAAGGTACATGAAGTAGTGTGGCAATTACAGGTATGTGATAGCAGTCAGTGTAGCTAACCTCTTAAAGGATCTTGATCTCCTCATGGGAAAAATACGGATGAGTTTTGTCCCTGGTCGCAGGACTGTGAGACTAATGGCTGGCCATGACCTCTCGCTTGCCCCTAAGGGCTTTGGAGTAGGAGACAGGATTAGAGAGAAATGGATGAGAGCTGTGGATAATGAAGGAGATCTGTTTTAAGTCTAATCATTGCCTTTAAAAGACATGATCTGTTGTAGAGAGAGGGTGCCAAGAAAAGATAAGAGCTGCATTTCTTCTTGTGATTACACCTTTTATCACAATTGAACATCCAACATGTTCCCATTGTAAGATGCTCAGTGTGCTGTTTTATTCAGTCTAAGCAAACACCTTGTTCATTGATTTACATAAATGTAGTGAAAGTGTAGTTTCAGTGGACCTGGATAAGACACCTCATTATTGAGATGTAGTGATACACCTTTTATCACACAAATTTACTGTTGCCTTTTCCTCTGGCCTCCATTCCCTTAAATTAGTCTGTCAGGCCTAACAGAGATTTCTTTTTCTTTCTAAGTGTATATTTGTAATGCTAATTAGGGCAATTGTAGGGAATCAAATCAAGATGCTGAACACAGCAGCTAAACAATCACCAGGGAAGGATGCAAACACTTTTATGCTAATAAAGAGGGGAAAAGATGAAGAGAAAAAAAGAAGGACCCAGAGAGAAGAAATGGCTGCTGATCAACTCAGTCAGCAGTTGAGGGTGGAGAGAGAGAACTGAGAGGGAAAGAGATCAAATGAGAGAACATTAAAAAAAGAAGAAGGGAAAAGAATTAAAAGCTGATTACCTGGTGAGTGAGTCTTTGCTTTCTCTGTGGGCTGCAAGGTGGGTGGGGAGTGGATGAGGTAAGTGGGGGGTTGTGCAGAGGTAGAAATCTTGTTTTTATTGTTACATTATTTATTAAATTGGGCCTCCGAGGTAAACCAGCTAAACACCAGCTAAAAATAGCCAGATAATATGTTGCAGTCATAAACACTAGACACACGCCGAGGACTGTTTCATGTGCTAGACACCCACCAGCCACATCGTAAGGTAAGCCCAGCTGCTCCTTTATGCAGGAGTAGATGGGCTACATCGGCAGAAGTCCACACCAGATACCACATGTCAGCTAGGAACAGGAAGCTGAGGCCAGAATTTGCATGGGCCCACCAAATGATAAGTCTGCTGAGTCTCAATTCCAGCTGCAACATGTGGGTGGGTAGGGTCAGATGTTGATGTAAAACACATGAAAACATGAATCTATCCTGCCTTGTATCAATAGTTCAAATCGGTAGTTCTGTATTGGTGTGGGGGAAATTTTCTTGGCACACTTTGGGCCCTTAGTACCATGTGTAAACACCACAGCCTGCCTGAATATTGTTGCTGACCAAGTCCATCCCTTTATGAACACAATATACCGATCGTTTGATGGCTGCTTCCAGCAAGATAACGCAGTAGTCTCAAACTGCGTTCTTGAACATAACGATGAGTTCGTTGCACACAAATGGCCTCCACAGTGACCAGATCTCAATCCAATAGAGCACCTTTGGGATGTGGTAGAATGGGAGATTTACATCATGGATGTGCTAGTTGAAAAATCTTCAGCAACTGTGTGATGCTATCGTGTCAACATGGACCAAATTTCAGAGAAATGTTTCAAGCACCTTGTTGAAACTGGGCGACAAAGAATTAAGGCAGTTTTGAAGCCAAAATACTGTTAGTCTATCTAATGAATTATATGTATATGTGTATATATAAGATAAACATATACAATAAAATGTGATCATTATCTAAAAACATCTAAAAATTGTTCTTTGTATTTTGAATTGTTAAAAAAAAAACAATTTCTTCCTTGAGAGTGATGGGTTTTCATTACTGTCGTTACTCGGCTGAGTGAGAATCACTGATATTTCCCAGAAGCCTCTTCTTTCCCCTGATCCTTGCCCCTAGTTTGCTCACATTTCCCTCTGTCACTAGGCCCAGCTGAGGTTCCACTGCCTTTACTTTGGGCTATGTGCAATTATTATATTGTACCAGGAGATAACAGACGCTATGTAGCCTTGAGGCACTTTCTTCGCTTCACCTCCTTAAAAGTGATATTGCTGTGATAAAGCATGGCTCTTTCTCTGCTCACACTAAATCGAAGGGGAAGCCTTGAAGGCAAGGTCTGGTGAGTGGGAGCCAGATGAAAGAAATAAAAGAAAGAATCGGTTGATATGTTTGTTCAGCTTGCTGTGGTTCAAAAAGGAACATTTCTCATTACCATAACACTCTGGGAAGGGCCAATAGCTCAATCAGGGGAATTTTTTTCACAGTGTTGTTTGTTGCCTTGATTCAAGTTTTCTGCAGAGGGTGACTTGACTGGGAGCCAGAATTCACTGAGTTGGTCTGATCTGAAATTAGTGGGTAGCTACTGATGAGATGGTCAGCCAAAAGGCATGCAAAAAAATTCAAGGATAGTGTGTGCTCATTAAAGTTCACAACAGTGTGAAGTTTAGCAACATTTTGCATGCCTTATTTAAAGATGATCTAGTTATAAATAATTCCTTTAAAAAGTTATAAAGCCATGTTTGGTCATTTGCAAGCATCTGCCCACCATGTGTCTCTTACTTTTAAATGTATTTTTCTTTATAAAAAGAGGAATTTTTCTCAACTTGAATGTTTAACATCTTAGCTTTCTGCTATAGTGGGGTAGACCATTCCTTAAAACCAGTTAGATTTACTAAAATGTGCCTAGAGAGGGACTTACCCCAAAAAAATTGCACACACAAAATTACCATCAGATCCAATTTTGTTTTTACCATGCACGTTAGTGAATCAGAATCCCTCTCAATTGAAGGCTTATGCTCACCACCTGCAATCTGCATATTGCTACACCCCCATTTTTTGTTCTAAATATCAAGAAACATGTTGAATCTCAAATCATGGAGGAAGCTATGGCAATGTTTAGCCTACCTGCTAAAGCTTAAAACAAGAGGAATTTTAAATTAAAGTACCTGTAACAGCATCGTCCAAGGAGAAAGCCAAAAAAGGCACACAAGTGTTTCCACGGGAGTGGCAAGAGGTTTTCAGGAGGTACTGAATATCATTTCCCCCTAGACTCTTTTGCTCAAGAAAAAAAAAAAAGAAAAAATTGACATCAAATTTAATATGAAAACAGAAATGGCAGACCAGTACAAAAAGAAGGAAGGACAAGCAGCACCTGATGTGTTAACCCAATAAAAGAAACTCACTACAGTTTTTGAAAAAACATCCATGTCATTCATAAATGGTGGGATATTGCTAAGAAATTAAACTATAAGTGATGACAACCAGCACAGATGAAAGTAATTTTTACTGGATCATAATATAAGACACAAGATATGTTCTATTCATCCCGATAAGTGGGACATTCCTGAATGGGTTTTAATATGCCAAGCATTTAAAACTGATCCGTGATCACTACTTTGTTCTGAAATATCTGGAACTTTTTCAACTGTTTTGTCTGTTTTGACAATTTATTGGTGAAAATTAGTAGAGAAAGGGTTGCCTGTTACAACAAAAAATAACACCTTCAGCGGCTAACTTGTATTTCCCCAAGGGATCATCACAGTAAATGAATCCACATAGGTTCTTTGGCACAGATTTTACACTTCTTGATGCAACCCAAAGGGTTGCCTGTAAGAATATATTAAAAAAATATGCCTTTCACTTAATATTTTGTGTTCTTCCCATGTTATTTGTTTAGTTTAATTTCTACGTATCTGACCCATGGCCCCAAAACTGTAACTAATGAACAAAAAGAGATGATATTAACAATAATGCATTCATTTTGTGACACTTATTCGATTTAGGGTCACAGGGTGGCTGGAAGCCCTTTGCAATGCTGGCAGACAACCATTTATGCTCATATTAACACCTAGGGTCAATTTAGAATCACCATTTAATCTAACATGCTTGTCTTTGGACAGGGGGAGGAAGCCGGAGTCAGAGTTATTATAGTTTTGTATTTTTTTTATTAGCTTTTATTTTTGTTCCGTTTTGAGCTTTTGTTTTCAATTCAGTTAAGTTTCAGTTAGTGTCTACAGCAGGTTTTCTCATTTCAGTTTAGCTTTTTTTAGTTTTAGTTTAGTTTTTGACTACAGGAAGGAAAACCTTAAAAGAAAAAAAACCCGTCGACAGTACGCCTTGCCAGCGCGTCGATGGTAGGCCATATCCCACTTCAATATGCATTCAAATGCATTATGGCCTTGGCCTCTTATGGACATTAGCTAGCAGTCTATTCATGAAAAGCTGTTGTCTTCCTACTGAAGAGTCCCCATAGAGAAGGACAGTATATGTATATTTCTTGCAACTGTCTCTTTTTATTCAGGCTGAAGGCTAATGCTGGCTTTTAGATCCACCTCGTTGTTCAAAACCTCTACAAATAATGGGTGATTTGGTGATCCCTGACTTTTTCTTTTGAAATATCAGTACATTAGTAATCTATTATTTTTATTATTATTACACCTCCCAGGGCATCACGGGGCATAGTGGCTAGCACTGTTGTCTCACAACCAGAGGGTCCGGGTTCAAATCCAACAGCTGGCTACCCTAGGCCCTTCTGTGTGGAGTTTGCATGTTTGCCCCGTGCTTGAGTGGGTTCCCTCCGGGTGCTCCAGCTTCCTACCACACTCTAAAGACATGCAAAGGGATTAGGTTAATTGGCAATTCTAAATTGACCATGAGGTGGAAAAAAAACAACAAAACTCTACTATACTTGTGGAGGAGACCGGAAGTCAAAGGACTACAGGAAGGAAACCTCTAACGGAAAACACCCGTCAACAATACACCTCACCAGCGCATCGTTGGTAGGCCATATCCCACTTCAATATGACAAACAAAGCTGGAAGTCTGAAGTGGAGGGCTACATCCTGCAGTGGATGGAGCCAGCCTAACTAACTAACTAGTTTAGTTTTTATTAGTTTTATTGTTAGTTTTAGTTTTCTTGCTAGAATATGGATGGCATTTGTCAGGGGAAGATTTAAGATGTTCAAATTGGAAATTATATGCCAAACACAACACTTTGTGAAGGCAGTTGATTATCAGACACTGACTCTCAGTGAACAGATGCACCAAAGCCTCATCAGACAGGCTGTCTTACTGAATTTGGCCAAACTATCAAAGACTAAAACTAAGCAGATTTCCTGTATATTCTTATTTTATTTCAGTTAGTTTTGTGAGCACACAATATCATTTTAGTTCGTTTGAATTTTCACCAAAAGTCTAGTTTTTTATTTCAGTTGACTAAAATTATTTTTCTCATTTAGTTTTAGTTTTTAGTTTAGTTTTACTTAACTATAATAACGTTGGCCAGAGTACCCAGAGAGAATCCACTCTGGCACAGAACGAACATACAAACTCCACACTGAAAGACCCCAGCCAGGGTGGAACAGGCGTTAACACTCTTGCCTCACAGCAAGAAGGCTCTGGGTTTGAATTTGCTGGTCCGATGGGGCATTTCTGTATGGTGTTCACAGTGGTAATTTTTATTATTTTTAGTAGCAGTATTAAGTTTAAAGAAGTGTCTCTGCATGTTCTAAGACACCTTGGCCTTTGTCATTTGTTAGTGAAACAATACGTGTACCAATTTTTGCATACACTGTTTGTAAATGAGGCCCATTGTTCCTAACCTTTGAAAGGGTTAATCCTAGTATACCTTAGGAGATTTAACTGGTGCCCCCTAAATGCAGTATGCTTAGATAATAGCAAATTCGCAAACAAAACCTCACACACACACACTACACACATCTCCACAGTGGAGAAAAGCTCCTGGGCTGAATGGTGGTGTATTAATCACACTGACGCCTGGCACTGCGATCTGTGACCCAGTCTTTTAATTGCATCCGCTCTGCTTTGCTCTCACTCTCACTCTTTATCTTGCCTTTTTCCCCTTTCTCATTCCTCAAGCCTCCTCATGGTTGTGCCCATGAGAGGAGACTAATGCAAAGATAAGAGGAAGGGCTGTGGATGTGCAAAATCCATTGCTCCATCCAGAGTGCACCCTGCCAAAACTCACAGGACAGGGAATGCAGCAGCACTTTGACATGCTGGGATTTAAGCTGGAATGTAAAGCATGGCTAACTGTGCAATTGCGCTGATGTACAAGTGAGGTGATATTTAGGAAAACCAAACATCCGTGAGGAAATCTCCACAATCACTGAAATGCCACAGAGCATGTGGCCCACACAACACCCAGATTGTATGTGGTTAGATGACTGACAGATCTGCAGCATAGAGATTCTATATTATGACAGGACTTCTTTTACATCTGTTTCTAAATACCTGCAGAAGGTGGGAGGTGACAGAAGGCAAGCAAAGGTACAGTATGCTAGGGTGGGGGTGAGGAGGTCGTGGGTGGATGTTGGCCATACAGATGAGACAATGCACTTAGTGTGACAAGGTTTCATTCAGCTCCGTAAGAGGACCAGCGCCAGATAACAAGGATGTGGTGTTTAAAAAGTGAAACATGAGCACAGACACAAATGCAGGTTGACAGCACCTGCTCTTCCCACGCACACACTTTCACACCTATGGCGGACACGGTCGATGACACCCATACCCATTTATGCATCAGCGGTAATAATCGTATATGCAAAGAGCTCATGTCACACACTCCCACTCCAATGTCCCTCTCCTCTCTCACTCTGTCTCTTTATCTCTTTCACGCTGGCGCCCTTGCACGCATAAGCACACACAGCGACACACACACTTGAGTCGCAGTGGTTTCCTTTTGTGAGAGCGAGCTGTCAGAGGGAACTGTGTGGGCTTTTGTTAAAACAGAGAACTGCAGAGGCAGAGAAATTCATTTCCAACTGCGGCAGGGAAAAAAAATAAGCCTTTTCAGGAAAGTCACATTGTACCTGCAGTGTTTTAAAAACAGCAGCATGTAAATTGAATTAGTTATAAGCATTCCTGTGGGGGCACAGTGGGCTGGATTTCAAAAGAGTTTCAAGGGTTGTGTTGTACTGCATGGGGCGCCTCAGGTTTGAGTGCAGATGTACAAGATGCTTCACTTTAGGGATAAATCACCACATCAGAAAATATATTATGCATCTGTACTTGCCAATCATGTCGGTTCCACTGCAGATACTTCTCCACCCACTGAACGATGTAAACTTTTCTCATTCCTTTCATCTTGTAGGTGGAAAGACTATTACAGCTCAAATTTCTCTGGCAACTTACAATCTTGGGTGGCTATAATTTCACTTATAGATGAACACCCAAATCATTAAGTCTTTCTTGGTTTTATATTTAACTTACGCTGGAGGACTTCATGCACCTCTGTGGATTGTTTCAATAAATATTTCCCTATGAGAACAGTTAAATTGCTTGGCAGTCAAGCTGAGATCAGAGCTATTTCTCTTAGGTGCTGAACTGACCTTTAAGGGATGAAGTATCAGTTTGTCACAGGATTCTGTATTTTTACTATTAGCAATGGATTCTCATGTGGAATTTAAGCATATAATCTCTTAGCTGGCAGATTAAGCTTTCGAGTTTAGTTTCACAGAAGCACATTAAAATTGGTTTATTATTAAAACTGAAATTATCTTGTTGTCAGTGACTCTGCTTATATTGTGTACTTAAAAGCAAACGTTCAAGCATCTTAGCATCAAAACCCATGCTTTGCTGGAGATTAAGATTAGAGCTATCTCTTTAAATGTAGTTTTACAGTTGGTTTGCCAGAAATAAAAGTCACAAAATCCAAGTGTTCAGAAACCGATGGCCTGTCCAATCACTCACAGTGAGCACATAACATTTAGGCTACCTTTTCTTTCTCTTTCTTTTTTCTTTGTTGGTACGCCTTTCAACTCTGCACATACAGTATGTTCCGTGTTTTACCAGTGTTCGTTTACTCATCAGTGGGCTCCATGCTCCTGTCTATCACAGCCTGAGCCTGGCAAAAATACTGTTATTTGCAAATTGAGTGGGTGGCGTTGATTTTCCCGTTGGCTTGAGGAAAACAGTGGGGTACCAGAGGGAATGTTTACTTAGCACTCTGCCATGACTGTGATGAACAGCACCTTAACAAAAGCAGCACCATATGCTCTGTCTGGGCCTATTTACTGGCTTTACACATATCCTACCTGACTCTTGAATAGATTGCAGGGGACACAGTTGAGATGAAAACTTTGGAATGAAGGTGTGAATTTACACTCACAGCCCACTTCATTATGTATACCTGTTCAAAGTGCTTGTTATCACTAATATCTAATCAGCCAATCACAGTGCTGCAACTTAATGCATTTAAGTGTGTCGACATCCTGCTGAAGTTCAAACTGAGCATCAGAATGGGGAAGAAAGGTGATTTTAGTGACTTTGAATGTGTTATAGTTGATAGTGCCAGATGGGCTGCTCTGAGTATTTCAGAAACTGGTGACCTACTGGGATTTTCCTGTGCAGTGATCTCTGTGGTTTACAAAAAAGGGTCTGAAAAGGAGAAAATATCCAGTTAGCAGCAGTTCTCTGAGTGAAAACGCTTTGTTGATGCCAGAGGTCAGAGGAGAATGGCAGTAGATCGGCTACAGAAGCAGAGGACCAAACTGGGTACCACTCCTGTCAGCTAAGAACAAGAAACTAAGGATACAGTTCGCAATGGCTTGTCAAATTGGGACAACAGAAGATTGGAAAAAATTCCTGGACCAACGTGTCTTAATCAGCATGAAAGCATGGCTCTATCCTGCCTTGTATCTATAGGCCAGGCTGATGGTGGTGGTATAATGGCGAGGATGATTTTTTCTTGGCACATTTTGGGCCCCTTAGTACCAAATTAGCATTGTTTAAACACCAGCCTACCTGAATATTGATGCTGACCATGTCCATCCCTTTATGAACAAAATTTATGGCTGCTCCTGACAGAATAATGCACCATGTCACAAAGCAGGATAACGCAATCCTCTTAATGAATTTCTTGAACATGAAAACAAGTTCACCATCCTCAAGTGGCCTCTCCAATCACCAGATCTCAATCTAAATGAGTACCTTTGGGATTTGGTGAAATAGGAGATTCGCAACATGGATGTGCATCCAAAAACTCTGCGGCATCTGCGTGATCCTATCATGTCAATATGGACCAAAATCTATGAGGAATGTTTCCAGCACCTTGTTGAATCATTGGCACAAAGATTTGAGGCAGTTCTGAAGGCAAAAAGGGGTCCCAGTATTAGTGAGGTGTGTCTAATGAGGTAGCTTATGATTGTATAATGGGTTATTCTTTGTGGCACACTGGCCTATTTATAATCTACGCTGCATTTGTTATCAGCTGTCTATTTTTAGATCTTGTTACAATCTGCATTTACCACAAACACAACACACATCAAATAAGGAACAAAAGCAATAAATACAGGGTGAGATATGCAGATTGAAAGCAAGATTTATAAATGGTAGAATAATAAAGGTTGTTCTATAAAAGCAAGTCTATAAAATCATTCTTCAGAGCCTAGAAAATGATCAATAAAATCATAATCACTTCTAAAACCAGCTCTTGAGTGTAAAAATGCTAAATTCAGACTGACATGGCCTTTTTACTGATGTCTTTGTGTGCTTCTTTTAGCTCTTTTATGCTATTCTCTCAGCTCACTTTAACAATGGTAATAACTGGCCCACCAGGGTGCCCGTTTTTATGTCTGGCTGGGCTACTGGCTCAGACTGGCTGTCCCTATTTGTGTCGGGGGAGAAAGTACCTCAGTCTGCAGGGAATACGAGAAAGGAGAAGAGGATGGATGAAAATGAGAGGAGGTTAAATGAAGAGGAAATAAGAACAATAGGAGAAGGAGAATGGGGAGCTGTGACACTGGACATCAGGGAAGTGGAGGAGGGAGGAGACAGTGACAGGATAAGAGGGGAGGGATTCACGGTTGACAGGTGAACATGGTGTAGGTGGTTGCATGTGGATGCACAAAGCCGGCTGTGCAGAGTGGCCTGCCATCCGCATTATGCACATGTAATATTTCCATACAAGAGCTGTATTGGCCTCTGTGGGATTTCTGTGAAGCTACAGGCAGGACGAGACAAAGAGCATAAGTATCTTTGTGTGTGTTACTGAGCGTGTGTGTGCTTGAGAGGAGGACTTAGTGGTCGGCGGTCACGGCTGCTTGCCCGCTCTGTTTTAGCCATGTCTGTTCTGCACCCGCTGCTCTGTTGGACAGCATGTTCTCTGCGGCACGAGCCCAGAGAAAAGCAGCTTCCTTCAGTATCCTGCCAAACATCTCTGTGGATGGCAGGGTGCACGAAAATGTATGGGACACACAATGCATAATGCACACTCAAATGCATGCAGAAAATTTTAGAATGGGAGGCATAGCATAACATTTTCACATAGAAAGTCAACAAAATATAAAAAGAACTGAACGCACAGACGGCAAACATACACACGTCTGAGCTGGTGGTTATTACCCCTGATGTTTTCCTCATCAGCTAAAGGGAAGCAAGGCGAAATACAAGGACACACACATTCATACACCCACAGAGAAAAAAGGCAATTGACACAATAGATCTGAAAGCTGTTACTAAAACCACCAGGGCAAAAAAAAAGTCCACTTCCTGTAGCTTCTGTTGCTTGCTGACTCAGAGCTGCTGAGTTGAAGCTGCTTGTGAAGCAACACTACTAGTTGTCCGACAGCATCCAACAGAGTACATTAGCCAAAACCCATCTGTGCTATTGCCCATATGTGTTGTATAATTATCTACAATAATTAGGCTGTCTTTTTAAAAAGGCAAAACTTCCAGTCGTCTGTTTCCTCCACTCAACCCTGGTATTCCAGGTAAGTTGATCAAGTGACAAAGTCTAAAGCCAGGTTTGATTGCACCTGTTGTCAATATGTATGTTTTCTTTATTTAATGGTCCTTCAGGGTCGTCAGCTAAGAAAACAGTCTCTTTCATTTATTTGTCTCCAGTTCAATTTTTCATACAAAGGGATGCTGCAGTTTGTCAAGCGTAAGATAACAAAATAAATTACATGCAACATTGACTCTTTTTGTCTTAAGAACTAATGATTTCTTTTGGGAGCAGTGGAAATTGCTACAATTGGGCTTTATTTTCTTTTCATTTTGTTAAATATCTCTGTCTCCTTTCTTCTTGTGTGCTACAGTATCTGCTTCTCCCCCCTTCTGCTTTTATGATACAATCTTCCTCTTTCACTCAGACACACATACACACACAGTTTCCCTATCAGTATCTAGTCGCAGCGTTGTCTCTTTGCTGCCGCTTTCATCTCTATTTTAACAGCGTGGCAGATCAGATCCCACCACCTGATTTGAATGTGCTTTGTGAACAGGATTTTTAATGAATAGAAAACCATTTATGAATATCTCCACACTTAGTAGATGTGTCAGGAATCAGGGTCATAGTTCCAGCCCCAAGCGGGTACACAGCGATGAATGGTAAACTGAGAGTTGGCCCAATGCCCTCATAAAGAATCAAAGATACAGCTCTAATGGTGTTCCACAATGGCAGTGCCTCACAGACCACATGTGTGTTCCCATGCCAACTGGAACCACCACAGCAGCACAAAAGGCAGCAGATTCAGGCAGACCCTTAGAGACCTCAGCAGTTTTATTGCATTAACATCAAAATTAATATATGCACCAGCTGAGGACGTACATTCTCACACTGGCTGTACTTTGAACTTACTCCTACGTGCATGTACACACAGGAGCGCACACGTACGCAGATTCATAAGCAGTGCTTTGCAGTGCTTGTGTCCTTTAGCCTCCCTTCTCCAGCTGCACCACAAGAGACCTGTCTAAGTGACAACAATTAGCCTGCTCAGTTCAAGCTAATTGAAGTCATTTACATAATACACGTCTGCCATCGCAATTCATCTGTGCGCAATTCAAGCAGGTCTGTGTCACATTGTCGCAACCTGATGTTAAATATCCCCTGCATTGATAAATGATCCCTAAAGCGAGGCAATCATTTCAAACAAAGCTTATCACTCACATAAGAACGTTCTCCACTGGGCTCTGTTTTTTCTAATAAAAATATGGATTGCTTTTGCCAACATAGACAGATGCACGCATTGTCAAAACTGTGTTTACCATCCGTCCCATTACGCATGCAATTACTCAGAGGTTGAAAACAAGCAGCCTCATTTGTGTGATGCTAAGCTGCAGTGGCTGAGCAGATCTCATGCTTTATTAGCCTGTTGTTTGGGAGCTGCTTTTGACAGGAAGCTGGGCGATAAATTAAATAGATGGCTTGATAAAAAGCTTGCTGTGCAGAATTCTTCACGCTGGATTTTTGAGAAATCACACTGCCATCGCTCATAACAGATGATCTGTTCCCTGGATGATTTATGAAATCAATTTGTCTTGTTATCAACAGCCAGAGTTTGGCTGATAACATCACAGCGCATGCATTTCAACTTGGGGGTAGAGGGAGACAAGGAATGGTGTGTGTGTGTGTGTGTTTGTGAGCACATGTGCGTGTGCTAAAGTAATAGACATGTTGAAAATAACAATAAGTCATTCTCAGCATTGGGGTCATTGCATCACACTGTGAATCAAGTGGAAATTATGCCTTGAGTGTTAATTGAATTTGGCAATGGAATGAAAGGATTATTATGTCTCTTGGTTTTGTTGTGTTTTGCGTGTTGTAATATCATATTTGTGTCAGCTGTCACTGGAGTATCTACACATGCACTCAACAACGTCTCTGTGTGTGTCTCTGTGTGATCTATGCCAGACATTTACGTATGTTAACGTCCCTACATACCATGCTGCATATTGGTGCATTACTCTAAAAACAGTGATGGTAGTTTGTTTATGTGCATGCAAATATGAGCTTCCTCACAGCTCCCTTTCTTTTGTCTCACTAAAGGAGAACCTAGCAAATGTCATTAAAAACCCTTGCTCCATATGAGCATTTCACTCAATCAATCCAGGCAGCTTAATGTGCTTTAGACCTGTTCTTCATGTTTGCCATATAGATGCTGAGGGAAGTGCTATTTTGACATTGCACAGTTTGGAAAAAGAATGATATGAAAAAGAATTAAGCTCCCCCTCTGTCTTTTCCAGTTCTGGAACAGATAAGCAGTTTGTTTTGCCAAAGATGTCAAAGCAGGGAATCAGAAGTGACAGCAGAAGGGATGAGATATTTCACGATAACGTCTTGATGGGTGCAGGTTAATCTTAAGCCTGCCAGATGTGTCAAGGATTGGCAAACACCTTTTTTGGAGTAAATCACACTGTGCTGCTCTGTAATTCTGTGCCTCCTTTCCTTTTTCTGCAGTGAAGTTTGAGGATTGCCAGCGCAGCAGAGAGGTGGGCTTCATCAGCAGCGATCCCAACTTTAGCGTGAGGCCTGATGGGACTGTGTATGCAGAGCAGGAGGTGGCCAACCTGTCAGAGCCTGTCCAGTTCATGGTAACAGCCCGGGGGCTCCATGACCCCCACATCTGGGAGACCACTGTTAAACTGGCCCTGGCTGGACATCCACATGCTTTACCACTCACAAAGGTAATGAGGGAAAATCTGAAAAGTTGAATGCAGTGTCCAATACATTTGTATTACATATTGGCTCAAACCATGGGTTATCAACACAAAATTGCCTGCAGTAAAGTAGCAGGCCATTTTCCCATCTGACCCTACCTTAGCCCAAAAGCCCCAAAACTTTCCTGAGGTGAAAAGTGCTGGGAGGACTTAGAGAGGAAGACAAGAATCTGAGGTCTGTAGATGAAGTAATGTAGACAATAACAAAGCAATAATGAGGGCCTGATTACCAATAATGAAATATGATCTGCAGATTAATGAAGAAATGGAGAACAGGTGTGGTGACTGAACCCCAGAGGCAGCTGATGGTGCCACCCATCCTGGCAGAGCTCCCAGGACTGGGAAAACTTGCCACTCATACACCAATGGGAGTAGAGAGAGAGTGAGGGTGGGCACTGAAAAATGCGTGGCCAAGACAGATAAACCAGAGGAACAAACATTTTGGGCCAACTACACATTATACCTACAGGAGCTTTCGCGACATTCCAGTCTAAATATAGTCAAAATATGGAGTCGGTCCTCACTCTGCAGCTTTAACAGCTTCCACTCTTCTGGAAAGGCTTTTCACAAAGTCTACAAAGGAATATTTGCCCATTTATTCAGAAGAGCATTTGTGAGTTCAGACATTGGTGAGAGGGCCTGGCTCCCAATCTTTGTTGTAGTTCATTCCAAAGGTGTTCATTGGGGTTGAGGTCAGGGCTCTGTGAGAGCATTTCTTTCACAAATGTTCATAAAAGAAGACTGCGTGGCTAAGTGTTTGATTTTATACACTTGTGGCAATAAGACTGAATAAACACCAAACACCTTTTAAATGCCAAACTGAATAAATAAATAAGAGGTGTGGCCCAACACTTTTGTATGTAGTGTATCACCTTACATTGCTATATTTGATTAAAACTGTACTGGGTCCCAGTTTGAATACTATGATTGCTAAGCTCTTATGCTACAGAATCTCTCAATTATCTTAATGAGCATTTTTTTTTTAGCAAAGATTATTATTAGCAGTTTTTACTAGCTAAGAGCAACATAGGACTTCCAGTGGCATGCATATCTTGATTGCCAGCGCTGACAGTTGCATTTGTTAATAAAATGACAACCATGAGCTGTAGCTAATTAATAATTCGAATAGTTCAGGAGAAAGGGAGAGCGCACCTTTAGCAGAGAAACCACCTTGCGCATTGCATCAAGCAACTTTCAAAGGAACTGAATGCATATCATGCCAATATTTTATTGATTTACTCACTCTGCATTGGGGTTTTATTTGGAGAAAGTAGGTTGTGAAAAATACAGTGTGGAAGTAAGTGGGTAACAGATGTTTAATCAAGATTTCATGTAGTATGTTCTGCTACTCATCTTTCTCAAGATTGCAGCAACAGACTGTGAAAATTAACATGGCTCGTTCAGTCTAATCAGCCAGTACACTGTGATTACAGATCTTTGTTTTAGTTTTCAACTTTAATGACTTGCAAACGTTGAATGCCAAGCCTTAATAAAAATATTCTAAAAAGGATTTAGATCTGATAAGCTGATTCGAATCTGGATTTGGTTTCAATACAGCGCAATCAACCTTCAGTCCTAGTTTATTTTCTGATCAGATACGCTTCATGTTTTTGTTGCATAAAGGGCAAAACCATCTCTGAGATAAAGGTTTCTATCCATTGGTTATTTTGCATTTAGAAAATAAATAAAAATATGAACATACTGAAATGTAACAACTATAATTATCAGATCCCATCCTTGTGATTCCAGCTGTCTCCAATGTAAGATTTTAATCACAGTTTATGTAGAGCAGTAAAGATGTAGTGCTTCTTATGTGACAAGTAGACACATGGCCCTATTTGCTACCAAAGGTCTATTAGCTAACAAAGACTGTAAAACTAGACGGGGGCAAATGTATGGCCACTGTTAGTGTTACTGCTTCCACTACCAGGCTGCACTTTGTTGAGCGACAAACCCATTATCATTTTTCCTGCACTACTTGTTGAACGTCATTGGGCTTAATGTTCAGTCATGTTTCTAATCATGACAAAAAGCCCAAAGACTCATGTAGCTAAAGCAATTGCAGAGTGGGGATTAAAATTCTGCCCACTCCTGGCAGTGCAATAATAGAGACTGGGAAATAATTGACATTGATTGAGCTAATGTTCCACTCTGGTGGAGTCTGCAAAGACCAGGTGATGTAGATTGAGCGTATAATTATGTTCTTCACAACGTGGAACTGGAGAAGGATTCAATAATTGAACAAAAAAAAATAAATGTGTTTTCTCTAATCACATGGAAATTTGAAAATCAGTACAGTGTGCATTCTTTGCCAGAGCTATGTTTACATGTGTTCCTGTCACATTCACTTCCATTGCTATAAAAAGGTGTCAGTGCAACAGTAGAATTTAATTTCAATCTCCTGAGTGGGAAATTGCGAGTGCGCCCTGAGGAGAAATTAAAGTAAATAATTGTTTTATTACTAGCATAGTCTTAGAAAATCTATTTATTAGAATGTGCTGTGTGCTTCAGAGTAACTTATGATAACTGGAAGGTAAAGAGATCATTATTTAAGGACATAAAACTATGTGAATCATTTTGGTTTTCACTTACTTAACTACATATATATTTAGTATTTGTCGCATACTGTACAGTTCAGTGCTACCATTTCTGACTGACTCATATCATCAGAACTGTGTGAGTAAAAAAGTATTGAGTGATGACCTCTGAAAGGCTGAAAACCACCCTGCTTAACAGTTTGTCCTCGCTGATATAATTTATGACATAAGTGATCACAGTTACGGTGTTGATTTATTTAGTCTGCATGACTCCCTATCATCATCAACTATTTCCTCATCAGTCCTTCCATGTAACTAGAAGTGGTTGAGTTGAAAGTGACCTGCTATAATGTTAAACAGCCCTGCCGAAGGCTTTGACTCTGTGGGCGAGGTCATGATGTCCAGTTTCCCATCTTACTCCTTCAGGCAAAAAGTTTGCTCAGACAAACAAGTGGAAAAAACACAGTTTAACAGGAATACACAAATATGGCGTTATTGTTACACAGGAGTTTATGCAACAAGACTTAGAGTCCACAGACATGCAACTTTTTAGTTTAATTAAGATTTTAGCCAAAAGTGAGCTCATATTCCCAACTAGTTGCATATGGAGGCTCATAAAGACTCCCTTTGTGTCAAAATTAAGCACATCAAGTAAGAATATCGCAACCCAAACCAATCTTTGCTTAAACCTAACCAATTAGTTTTTAGTGTCTAAACCAGAACAGACAGCGGGACCCCCTTTAGCAGCAGTAATTTGAAGGAATCTTTTTCTTTGTGATTTTATCAGTCTCTCGTATCTTTGTGGAGGAATTTTAGCCCACACGGTCCTGTGTGTATTTCGAGCAGGTTACTGGGCCATTCCAACACAATGAATCTTATCTTTTTCAGTTGTTCTATTATAGATTTGCAGCTGTGTTTGGGATCATTGCCCTGTTGCATGACCCAATTTCAGCCAAGCTTTAGCTGTTGGACAGATGGACTCACATTTGACTCTAGACTGAGTTGTGGTCAACCCAATAACTGTAAGATGCCCAGATCCTGTGCCTGATGTGCTGCATTTGGTTTTCACTTAAAGTGATGCTGTGCATTGTGGCCAAACATCTCCACTATGGTATTGTCTGTCTAAAGGACATTGTTCCAGAAGTCTTTTGGTTTCTTCAGATACAACTTTGCAAACCTAAGCTATGCTTCCATGTTCTTTTTAGGAAGAATAGGCTTTTTCCTGGCAACCTCTGTAAACAAGCCATGTATTTTTAGACTTTTTCTAATTTCACTCTCTTAAATTTTGACATGAACAACTGAGGCCCATAGAGTCTCATATGTAGCTCTTGACTTTCACTGAGCATTGCATGGTATTACCTTGGAGTGAATTGGAGTGATCTTGGAGTGAATTTGCTGGGATGTTCACTCCTTGGAAAATTGTTAACACATGCCTGAATGCTCGAGACCAGAGGTTGGCTGATGATCAGTTAACGTTTGGTTACTAGCTCCTGACTGCTGCTTATCCTCTTAATTCCCATGGAACAATTAGGGGTATAGCTAGTTTTTCACAGGAGTGCATAAAGTCCTGTGAATAATTGCTTTCACACATGACTCTGAGTCTAAAACATAAACTTTCCAAACACGATGTGAATCACACATTTCTGACACATTTCTGACTCCACCTCCACTTCCACCCTTATAGCCTTGTGTTCCAAAAATTTTAGCTTGTTAAAGGAGGACCATTATTTCAACACACAGAGGCCAAAGGACACATTTAGAGGTGCCAGTGGCATCTGACAGAACAGCATTATTTCCCCTTTGTGATGAGAACCTGTGCTCACTGACACAATACTAATGTTACCTGCGTAATTTAAATTAATTATTTTCAATTGCAATCTAAACTTACTAACATTTACAATTTGACACTAATTACATTGCAGTGAAGTTTATTCAACCGTGCATTTAAAATGTGGAAACAGGACAAAAGGTCCAAACCTTTTCTTGAGATTCTATACATTTTTGCTTCTTTTTTCAAAATGAACTTTGGGATTTCAACACCTCTGTAATTAGATATTTCAAATAAATTTAAGCATTAAAGCCGTGAGAAAGCTAAGCATTTTGCCTCTCTCATTCCTTATTGGTTCCTCTTTCATATATAGAAAATTGTAAACTTATAAATTCAGTAAACAGAAGTGTACCCTGTAAAGTTTAGTGCCTTGACTTCACCTGATGTCTGGGTTCTGAAGTTTAAACTTATCAGTTCAGAGCAGTCTTGTTGAACTGGGTGGCCCATTTTCATCTTCTAGCTCTGTAAATATCCACAGACGCAAGTAGTTGTTATCTGAGCCCATGTCTTTGTTCTGAAAGTCAATAGTTATTTTAGAAAAAGAGGTTATCATAATCACATCACCTAACCACAGCCTATCCCTGCATAATAAATAGTGGTAACAGTAGCAAAGAATATAAACAGCTCAGGATATCCTCTTTTTCCCCAGTGGCGATTAAAAGACGCACCTCAGCTCATTTTGTTCACTCTGGCTCTGAGCAAGGTGCTGTAGTGTAACAAATCATACTCTTGGTTCATCTGTACTCAGATGAACTGGCTTCGGCACTGAATATACTTCGGCTTTCTTCTCTTGCCATGCTTTCTTTGTTGCACAGCAGTGAGAGTGCACTGATTTGCTTTTAATAACTGGCTTAATATCTTGCTGTTCTGTTTCAGAGGCAGAAATTATCATACTTGGAATGTGCTCCACTAGCTAATTTTAGCATTTAATTTTCCAGTGTACAATACCAGAGCAATTGAAGTGTAGAGCATCTTTGGCCTGAAAGCCCTTTCTGGTGTATTTATGTGCTCAAGCTATCGCACCACACACAGGTAGGGCCTCTCGTTGAGTGCTCTCCAACTCGTACTGATTTCATGGCACGTTGGTTTGCCTTCTCCACCAGCTTAGAGCCCATCAGTTATGCACCACTGGATTTGGAGTCCACTGGTTGCCGGAACAGGTTTTAGTGCTTATTTGATTTGCATTTTAACCACAGTCTCCCCAGACAGCCTCACCTGTTCAAGGTAGATTACAGCAAATGCTGGTAGCAGGTTGGAACGTAGGACCCAGGGGTCCACAGGTCATTGAAAAGCAGTGGCAGAGTTGAATGCTTGCTTTTTTCAGTCTTCTTTAACTTTGTGATTAAAGCCTGATTGTGTTGACAATCCATGCTGGAAAGCTGCAAATCTCAATAGGGCAAACAGCAACAACTAGAATTTCAACTTTGTTTTTGGTAAAGGTAGAAAGCGTTGCTGTCAAAATGTATTTTTTCCTCATTTTATGTTTTGCAAAAAAAAAAAAAAAATAATCGAAGAACATTCTTCTTATTGAAAACTAGCACTCTGATCTGCTTTTTTTATTAAAGTGAAACAGCAAGGGGAAGTGCAGCAGCAAAAAACATAAAGACTGAAATCAAAAGGACCTGAATCAAATCTATCACAACTACTCTGTACAGATATAGCAATGAACACACACTTACTGTATTGCTCTGTCTGTTTGTCAGAGTGATAACCTCCAGATGTCAGCTTCAGGGTCCAGGGACTACAGGCCTGAAGAATGCCCCAGAAACACGAAGGATGCCTGGGAGCAGAGAGCTGCCAGCTGGCCCTTCATGCCTTTGGGGTTCGGGAGCCCCCGGCACATCAGGGACTCACTAACTGATTCGTTCTCATGTGTTCAACCACATATGTGTACACACTAGATGTACACAACCTCATAGGCGATTCACCATACACATATGTTCATGCATTATTTTTACACAATTGCACATGTGCACACATGCTTGTATTAAGGCCAAGGCACACGATTCACCATATGTGCACACTGGCATAATTTAACTCACTATTCAGACAAAAAAAATAATAAAATAAATCCCAACCCTGATAGACACCTAGTTTCATGCAAGCCCACTGAGAGCTTGTTCCAGTTTTTCTTTGTAATTTTGGTGCTGTCAGAATGCCAACAGCCTGTCATCTGCCATGCTGTTTGAAAGTGACAGTCACATGCAGCCACTATGCTGATATTATCCACAAGCAGGCTTACAATAAAGGATATCTCCCTTTCGTTGTTTATCACTCTGCCTGACCATCTCTCTTATTCATTTCTTCATTGCTTCCAAGGAATGTTGGGGCCTGACCGATGGAATTCTTCAACCTTGTTATCATCAGGCCTTCCTCACAAGGCAGATCGGGATAGAGTATCTATTCATTCATTGTGCTTTCTGCTGATAGCTGGGAAAGCAGATAAGGGCTTTATCATAGGAGCAGCATACTAAACTGAGCATAGTTGAGGAAGAACTGTGTTCTGTCATATGTCATACCTGTCTATAACACCCATATAATTATTCTCCATGTCTAGAGAGTGTTGGTTTTTCTCTGTTGCATGTTTTTTATTTTCATGTGCTAGTTTGTGTTCCCTTGTTTTTGTTTTTCAAACAGACATTTGCAAATACACCCAGTCACAGAAGCACTCAAATTTACAGACAGAGACTAATTCCACCTGCTTCCCACAGAGGGGACTGGCACACACTGCCTCTACTGTGCCAGTTGGTACCTGTGAGTGTTTTGGATGAGTGAAGCTAGAACGAGAGCCATCTTATCTGGGAAATACATCTGGTCTCCCCGTTCCTTTTTCTGGTCTCTAACCATCCACCCCTGGTTACCCTGCTTCCTCTATGTGGCGTTCCAGCTAAACCATCATCCCTGGCTGCCCAGAGCCCTGCACTGAGCATGCAGTCCAATTCTCTGAGCTGTGAATGTGCAAAGTGTTAAAACAAAAGATGAAAAATATTCACTGTGTTTGCTCGGGTGTAGCTTACAGTGTGCCTCCTGCACAGGCAAGGCAGATGTGCACTGATAGGATGAACTGCCGGCCTGTGTTTGGCATGGCGACTTGTCTGTGGTTGCTCGTGTGCACACATGCCTGTATGACTGTGTTGTGTGTGTTCCAGGTGGGATGAGCAGGAGGATTTCCACTGTGCTTCAGGTGACAGCAGCACACTGCCAATGAGTGTGTGTGTGTATACGCAGGGTGCAGAGACAACAATAGGATTATAGGTGGATTACAGAAATATAACCATATTACACAGGAGGATACCATAGAGGATCCGGGGAAAAAACACTTGGTCTTTTACACACCCTTATAACCCTTATTTCACCAGGCAAGATGAGTAAGAACACAATCTTCTTTCTGCAGCGATAGCTGGGGGGAATCAGTGCAGAGGGGTGGGGTCAATTTGCCATAAATCACAGCATAGGAATTATCCATAACACTGTGGTCCAAAGGTACATCAAAATAAGACAACACAATGTAAATACTCTGAGGAACAAAATTCTAGTCCAGGAGACCAGACATAGACATGATTGAATCGCAACCATAGATGTGTGTGTGCAGTGTCCTCAGATTCTGGGTCAGATCCAAAGTAACAATAATAACAATAATAAAAATCAACGCATCTTGCTCTGTGGATAAAACTCTCTTTATACCAGATATTTCATTATTAGAATGATAGGCTTGTGTCTGGGCACATTGTGTTGCATCATTTTCAGAAAAAGGGATGGGAGCAAATCATGACTGTCTGTCTGAAAAATCTGTGCAGGGATGCAGACAAAGCACAACAACTCCACAGACAAAATCCAACCATACAGCCTGGGGGAAGTCTCACTTTCCTAGGCAGAAGCCAAGGATTTGGACAGTCTCAGGTGTCATGCCAAGGGCAGGAATTGTGATACAGCAGCATTCATAGGAATTTTTATTTGTATTTCCTTGTGTCTGCTTCTGTCACTCTCCCAAAATTGTTTATTGTTGTCCTGACACCAGGTATTTTTCTTTGAATGCTAGCAAGTGGAAAACTTTTCATTCAACACTGTATAAATTCATTTCCAAGCCTGCCATGGCAAAATCATATTCCTCAAATGAATGACCACACAAAGTTATTCATTGTGAGATGTGGCACAATATGATATACTTGGCCTTTTCTTTTCAGATTGGCATTGAAGAAATGCTGTCAAGAGTCTGGGACTCCCAACCCAGAGTTATCAAGTTCCCTCGAAAACATCAGAGAGGCTCCTCCGGCAATGGGCTGAGGCGGCAGAAGAGAGACTGGGTCATCCCGCCTATTAATGTGCCTGAAAACTCCAGAGGACCTTTCCCTCACATGCTTGTCAGAGTAAGTGACAGTTTGAATAATTTTAACAAATACCACATCTTTTCCTGAAATCTGTTTGTTGCACTACAAACTTTTTATAGAACTATGTCTTTGCAGAGAAAAGCTAAGATTGAAAAAACAGCTAAACTACTTAGTGAGGCCAAGGAAGAGAGAGGTTTGGAGAATATACTGTAATATCTCTTACAATCACCATGAGGCCGAGAGATTCAGCGTTTTGGTATTTTCCGTCAAGCACACCCAGCAGGTGAAAAGCACAGCTCTTGTCTCCGATTTAAGTTATGATGTCAGGTGATTTGTCTGCTAGGCTTCTGGGCACCATAGATAGGTAGGCAAAAAAAAGGTGCTTGGAAATACAGTAAGGCTATTCAAAGCTTCAGTCATGCCTTTTGGGTTAATTAAAGGCTTTAATTTTTAAGGCTACTCATGTTAAATACATTTGTATTATAATTTTGGCTCTTTTTACATGTAAAATGATTGCTCAGGGAGAAAGTTAGAAGTGACACAATGTCAATCATGTTTTTTCTGTCACACAGTACTCAGCCTCTGTCTGGTAACAAACCCAAAGAACAGCACTGTTCCTGTGCTAATTTTCATGTAGTTGCAAACTGCGTATTCTTATCAGTCCCATGAAATCAGTCTCAAAATGATTAACCATAAATTTAGGAATTTGAGTGAATAATTTAACGTGATCAAAATGAGTGGTTAACCTTCTTAAGTTATTAAAAAATAGGAGTGCTAACTTCATTTAAAATAGATAAACCAAATTTACCAGTCTTTTCAGTGCAAGGCTCATTTGCATAAAAGTTGGGCTATTTTCCAAAATGCATTAAAAACATAAATCTGTGATATGTTGATTTGTGTGGGCCTTTATTTAACTGACAAAAGTACAAAGAAATGATTTTCGGTAGTTTTAAAGACCAGCTAAACTGTATTTTGCAAATATACTCACATTCTGAATTTGATGGCTGCAACCCACTCAGCAAAAGTTGGAACAGAGGCATGTCTATCATTGTTTGCATCAGGTTTCCTTTTAATAACATTTTTTAATCATTTTGGAACTGAAGATACTAATTGTTGTAGTTTCACATTTGGACATTTTTTCTATTCCCTTCAGATACTCAACAGTCTATGGTCTGTTGTCTGTTTCTTCTCTTCGTGATGCGCTATACATTTTCAGTAGAAGATAGATCTGAATTGTCAGCAGGCCAGTCAAGTACATGTATTCTGTGTCTATGAAGCCAAACTGTTGTAGCGCAAGCAGTGTGTGATCTGGCACTGCCCTGCTGAAATAAGCATGCATGAGGTGAAGAAGAGAGCGGAGACAGGGTGGAGTGGGTGGAGACGAGTGTCAGGGGTGCTTTGTGACAGAAGGATAGCAGCAAGAGTGAAAGGGAAGGTTTACAAGATGGTAGTGAGACCTGCTATGGTGGCTGTGGCTCAGGAGGTAGAGCAGGTTGTTTCTCAACACAAAGGTTGGCAGTTCAATCCCTAACTTCTCCAGTCTACATGTTGAAGTGTCCTTGGGGAAGACACTAAACCCTAAATTGCTCCCAATGCATCCATTGGAGTGTGAATGTGTGTGTGATAGTTAAAATGTGCTCAAGGCTTAGAATAAAGTGCTGTATGGGTGAATAGGACTTGTAGTAAATAAACTGCTTTGAGTGCTCAGAGTAGAAAAGTGCTATATAAGTACCAGTCCATGCTATGATGTGTGGTTTGGAGATGGTGGGACGGACAAGAGGTGGAGGTGGCAGAGCTGATGATGTTGACTGGGAGTGGACAGGATTAGAAATGAGTCCAGCAATCTTTAACTGCAGTTTACTGATCAACCAAATTCCTAGACAGAGTTAGAATTCATTTGAAAGCCTTACTCTTAGTCTCGATCACCCTGATTGGAAAACTCAAAAGCAAGTTTTATTTGTTGTTGTCTATCGTCCGCCTATTGCTTATTCAGAGTTTCTATATGAATTCTCTGACTTTTTATCCAATTTAGTGCTCAGTTCAGACAAAATAATAATAGTAGGTGATTTCAACATTCATGTAGATGTTGAAAATGTCAGCCTGAACACTGCATTTCATTCATTATTAGACTCAACTGGCTTCTCACAAAATGTGAATGAATGAAAAGATCAACAAAGGGTTTCATGAATGAGTGTGAATGGCTGAATGAGGCTTGTAGTAAAAAAGTGCTTTGAGTGCTAAGAGTAGAAAAGCTCTGTACACTGTGTGTACAATTATTCAGGTTTAATTATTTAGGATTAGTTTTATTATTTTACAACAGCAGAGCTCTCAGTCAATCCAAAATGTTAACAAACCTCAAACCTGAATATTTAAGGAAGTCAAAGTGAGGTTTTGTCTTTTCTACGAGAATATCTGTGTGTGCACAATTATTAGGCAACTATTAGTGTGCAGAATTATTACACAGCTCAAAGAAAAACTAAAATATTCCATCTCACTTGTTTATTTTCATCTGTTAAAGTGAGAATATCAGTGACCAATATAGCCACCCTTCTTTTCAATAACACTCAAAGTCTTCCATCCATGCAGTCAGTTTGTTGATCTGTTGACCATCAACTTGTTGTGCAGCAGCAACCACAGCCTCC